>JAGTTH010000262.1:0-71193 GCA_022606485.1 Agraylea sexmaculata | reverse complement strand
AAATATATAATAATAGTGTAGAGTAGGTATATGGGAATAGGTGATATATTTTTCATGAAGATCGTAGTGTAAATATGTATTATTCGACTGGTGTAATGCTTGAAATGTATATAATATCACCTGATTTCCATACTGTATCTGCGAACACAGCGCTGTCGTCACACATTCTACCTGGAGACCCGTGTAAACAACTTTCAGTGGCCCTGGTCAAAGCAATGTAGGAAGAACTAAAGAAAATTTCAATATAGTTGAATGAAACAGAACGAGTTGTTTGTAAGTTGTAAAATAATCCATAAAAGAGGGTTGTTATAAGCAAGCAAGTTGGTTTGGTCCAGTATTATGATGAAAGGAGGCGGTTTGAACATGAACTACGGAAGCGCATGAATATTCAATTTGTGGTTAAGAAAGCTGAAATATCTTCCTTGAAGAAATAAATATGTTGGCTCTGACGAAGAGGCGCTTTAATCTATATTCATTTAAATAAAAGGATTAGTTTTTGAGGTCCTGGGGGCATGTTGTGCAGCTTTTGAGGCGATCTAGATATTTAATATTATCTTGGCTTACACAACACTACATATTATTATGTGGAATGGTAAAGGTGTTCTGCTCCGGATCGAAGTTAAAGGCACTTGTTAATGAGAACCAACTTCACTTTAATAACCCGACAACTTTAGCATTAAGCTCTACGAAATTATTCCCCAAGTCCCTTGTGTAATACATACGTTACGACTACGTCATATACTTAACGACCGTACATATCATTATTTTACATAATATCTTCATACATTATACTGTCACTCATCTATATAGCTCTTAAAAATTAGCAAATTAACATTTATTATAGGTGTCTCACTCAGACTCGTCTACTTGGTCCGCCCGTACTATCGAACAGGGTCGATTCGGCACAATATTATCAGTAATAATTAAAATTTTGATAATTATTAAATTTAAATTATTGATACATTTATGAACAACTTAACCATCACTAAAAATTAAATGGAGAAAATAATACATTAAGACTGATATATTTTCCATTAAGGAAAATTGAATATAAATTTAAAAATACAATTGATAGGTAAACTAAAATTTCATATAACTGCTCGAATATTAAAAAATTCTCATTCATCAAATATTGAGGAAAAAAATTATGGGGCAGTAGAACAAAATTACAGAAATGAAGAAAAAAATAAGTATACATTTATTATTTATATCATATATTAGCTTTTATTTTAGTAAGACTAAAAGTTTTTATATAGTATCTTTATAAATAAGCATCTGCTTGATTGTGCTACTGACTTAATGAAAAGATTCGTTTATATTATTCATGGAAATGAATTGAGTATACGTTTTAAGAATTTTTTTTACAATCGATAGTAAAAATTGTTTTTTTAGCCTCATCCTAGATTTTCATATACTAAACAATGAGTCATTATTACTAACTTAAATACTAATAACACATCTTTCATTCGCATATTTACATAATATGTACTGATATTTATTAACACACTTGTTTGTATGAATTTATATTCTTGATGCTCCTTATTACATTTTGGATATTTTTTTTCCAATATACAAGTACTACTGAAAATACATCTGTAATAATCAAAATCGTCTAGTATATAAAGTTAGTTCTTTTCATATACATGCCAAATATAGAAAAATTATAATAAAATCGAAATATGAGTTAATTAATTCCTGTGAGCTGCTTTTTTCTATGTATATTTTATTTACTTTATTTGTTTTCATGCAGAAACTTCAATGATAATTAACACAGCAGTCATAAAAGCCTGAAAAAAAATCGATCCCCTTTTCAGCGCTTATTTCATGAAGGTAACGAATCGCGCTGAAAGCAAAGCTTAAGCTTTTAATGCATTGAAGTTTTATACGACAATTATATACATAAGTTTTCCTAATAATTTTATCTGATTTAATGCAATCTCGACGGTTATATAAATAATGCTTGTTGAATGAATTAATTAGAACTGTTCACCAAAGTGCAATAAGTTATAGAAACAGATCAAAACTATTCGGGTTAAATGGAATATGCATATTCTATGGGGATTTTACGACCAAACTAATTGTTATTAATAATATTCAATTCATGAATTTCAACTAACTGCTACATTATTAGAATAACAATAAATTTATCTATATTTTAATACTTTGAAGTAATTGATTTCAATATACATATATAATAGACGAATTTAATAGATTTAAACATCATTCGATTTAAACATCATTTTTGAAGCAATTTACGATTAGACTTTCTGAACTACTCAATATAAAATATACTCAATAGAAAGTCAATTAATGAATATTCCATTCCGAAAACCATACAAGATTATTTGAGAAGAATGGAGTATGTTGCGATATTTAAATTAATTTTACCATTCCAACCCAACTTAATATTATGTGAGTAAAATAAAATGATAGCAGCGTGATAGCTCAGGGGATAAGACGCGTGACTACTAATACTGTGGTCATAGGTTCGAATCCCACTCAAGTCAAGAATTTTTAAAATTGATTTGATCGGTTATTACGACTGGGAGATCGGGAATAATATTAATAAAATCCCGATCGATCGTCTTGATCCAGGTTTACTCTGATTTCCTGGATTGTAAGGTAAATACCGAGGCGATTATTGTCGGCAGAGCTGCCTGTCGGTGACCTGTGTAACTAGTAATAGTTAAGATCACCGACAGACAACACGTTGTTGTGTATAAATACTCAAAGAAAGCTCCATCAGAGATGTAGGTTCTCTGGTATTCCAGAAGACTGTACCTTCTTAATAATAATAATAAAAAAAAAAAAAAAAAAAAAAATAATAAAAAAATATAAGGAAAAATAATTCTACTATTCATATTTTTTATTTACTTAACTGAACAGCCATTCATAGCGAATTTTATTTTTATGTTGCCGACCAAAGAAAAAATGTGGTTTATCACAATTTACGGTTAAGATCTTGACCATTATAAAAATTTACTACTTTTTTATTTTTACCAAAATGTAGACACGATTCATTTATTTATAATATTTTATTAATGTGGCCAAATAGTGAATGATTTGGGAATAGAAATGCGAATGCAAAAAGGGCCTTTAAAAATATTTATTCAATCAATGACTATTCAAAATTACGATAAACTTAATAAGTAACTATCTGGCTATATAATTTACATATTTTACTTTAAATATAATAAGCAATTAGTAATCAAATGTAGCGATAAATGTTTAAAAAATCATACTCGTAATTGATTGAAGAAAAAAAATCAGAAATGTTCGCATTCGCGAATTTATTACGTATGTACGTAAATAGAATAATGTGAATTATTACGAAACTTAATGAATTTCATGTTGAATAGAATTGTAATTGGATAAGTACTCGGTGGAATTGCTTACGTGATTGTATGAATACTTGGCACAGATTTATTTATGTATAATATAACTTGGTTGTGTTATTTAAGAGGCTTTCTGTGTTTATGCTTCGATGACTGTTTCAAGTGTAATTGGTTTTCATCAATACAAATACACAAGCATCCCCTTTACTGAAATTCACCCTTTGATCGGAAACTTCATTGACAGATGTTGAGTTCATAGTGGAAGCTCTGTACATGAAACTACAGATACGTTTCAATTTGGTTCAATGCACATTTGAATAATCCACGTAAGAAGACACCAATTTTGTGCCTCAGAGGTAAACTGTTATTATATTACTATATACATATCTTAATTGAACATTAAATAATGAAATATTTAATTGATTGCAGACCAAAAAATATAAGCAAATTCAATGAACGATACTAACTAAAATTCAGAAGGAGTGACAGGGTTACCAGATGGAAAAATAATATTTAATCATAATTAATACATATCTAAAATCTCAAAACGGGTATTTTAATGATAATATTTTTGAATTAATTTCAAAATAATATTAGAGATAATTAATATTGCATAATAAATGACAATTCTCAAAAAAAACATTATTTATCTGGAGACTCGCTTTTTTAATATTGTGATGAGTGTTATCGTGTGAAAACCGCATTATATTATTAATTTTAAAAACAAACAAACTTATTATCTTCGTATTGAAAACGAAGCAGAGCATCTAAAAACAATATTGATTATAAATATTAAATAAATTCAAAATATGTTTAGATGTATTTAATTTAATAATGCATAATAATTCCACATTTTTACACTTCATTTTAAAAATTAAAAATTTCTTCTAATCGATAAAAAAAACACTTTAAAGCAAAAATGAAATTAAAACTCAAAGATATGCGTCCTATTAAAAATCCAAGCAGAACATATAAAACCATAATAAATTGAAAATTTTAATTAAAATTACTCTATATATAAATAAATGAAATGAAATCATAAATGTATCATTCACTGAGAAAAAATATTTTTACATAATTTTAAAAATATTATTAAAAGCTCAAGTTATATGACAAATGGCTACAAATAATTTAAACAAAAACTCACCAACCAACAACAGGTTAAAAACAGTAAAAAAATACAATTCCTCTTTATTGTTACATTCCTATTCAAAGTTGTGGTACCAATATTCTTTTATCTATTTTTATAATTTTTCCACACAACTTCTTTTGTTCTTGGTGCTCCTAGTTTAATATAGGTACACGTATTCAAGTTAAAAAAAAACATTATTTTATAATTTTTTAAAAGTAGTAATAGTAGCTTTTAAATGGAAGAATGTCGCGATATAATTATAAACTAAAACTTCTTAATAAATTAATGTAATAAACTATGTGACTTTTTAGTAATTTTATAGAGATAATTTACGATATGGGACAATATTAATTTGCGATGATTTTACTGTTAAATTATTTGAACCAATTAGAGAGTTAACACATTTTAATATTATACCAAAGTGTATTAAAGCAAATAATTCCGAAAAAAATGTATTAACCTCGATAATATGATTGGTATATCGAAGTTAATTCATTTTTTCGGAATTATTTCGCTTTAATATAGTGTTAAAATGTCAAAAATATAATATTGTTGGTTTATTTATACAACATTTAAATACTTACATGTACTACTTCATTATCAATCGGTACAATTGCACCGTATTCAATATTGAAAATATTTTTTAATGCATTGTTTCTATAAAATAACCTCAATTGTGTATTTGAACCTGTCGGGTAATAGTTGTGTAACATTTTTAAACTAAAAAATGTATGTTATTGATATATTTATAGATATAAGGGTAGTAAGTAGTGCAGGGGTGAGTCATGGCTTATCACCGGTACTAACTTCCGCCATGACTCATGCGGGAAATTCGATTACCCACTAACACCTTTCATTATTCAAATACTACACAATATATTATTATTTTACAGCCACATCACATCGACATATTACAGCCACCTTCAATTTATTGGCAGCCTTAATGCCGCATTCACACTAGAGCATAAGATATCGCATGAGTGGCTAAATGCGTGTTTAGTTCGAGTGAAACAAGTGGCCAAAAACATGAGTTACCTGGCAAACATTATACTGTAAACATCTCTCTTCATATCTTCAGTTATATTTCACAGTAAAATGGGTAAATGCATTGTTACTACATGTCATATGGACTCAAACATACACTCAAATACATCTAGCCTCACTTTTTACCAAACACTACTTCTTTAACATGTTTAAAATATTATCGCGTTTTTATCGCCAAAATATTATCACAACCACTCTCAGTGTTCGCTAGAAATTTTTTGTGTGAGGGAGACACACTCATGCCTTTATCGAATAGGAGAGAAGAGTGCAACAATACACGGGCTTACACGACTTACTAATATGCAATGCGATATCTAATGTTTATATCTATGAATTTGTATTTTATTTAAAAAAAAACATCTAAAGCCATCGTAAATATATGGTCGAAACATAATGAAAAATCAAAGATAACAATTTTACTTTATTAATTATCCTGTAAGATTGTTCTGTTAGTATAAAATACAAAAATAAAAATGTTAACCGCGCAGTGTTCTTCAGTTTTAAATATATGTATTTTTTGGGAATTGGAGCAACGATTTGCTTTATTAAACTTGCTTTAATATTTGGTAATTTTATTTTAATTATCTGATACACAAGAATATACATCTATAGTTCAATATGGGTCAGTAACACATAGACTTACTTTTATGCAATGCGATATCTAATATTTATATCTATGCACTAGAGCGATATATCGATTGCGATAGAGTCAATTCAATAGATCTATGCACTATGTGTGTCGCATGTATCTGTGATTATTGTAAAGTCACATTCACTGTACGTCCAAAAAATGGAAGGTATAAGAACAGATTCACACCAGTAAACATATATTTTAAGATAAGTATCTTCTGAGGTGTGGCTTGGACGATTTGGGCAATAAGAATTGTATTTCCTAGCTTCTCAGATTCCTTAACCAGATTCACATTAAAAATATATATAAACTATTTAAATCTAAAATGAAGCGATATAAACAGGCGATATTAGAATGATTTTACTAAAAAATGTATACTATAGTATACATTAACAAGTCATAAAGTGATTGTACAGAACGCGCTTTTTCAGAACACAGATCCATACCAACAACAACAACAATGGTATGGACTTGTCTGAGTGTTGATTTTGCAGCGATATGATTTGTCCTGTGTCGAAGTGTCCATTACTGAAATGTCGTTTTTTGTAGTGTCTCTTTCTCAAACGTCATGGACATGCGTCATGGACATACGTCATGGACATACGTCATGGGCATACATCATGGACATACGTCATGGACATACGTCATGGACATACGTCATGGACATACGTCATGGACATACGTCATGGACATTCATCATGGACATACGTCATGGAATACGTCATGGACATACGTCATGGACATACGTCATGGACATATCGTCATGGACAAATGTCATGGACATACGTCATGGACATACATCATGGACATACGTCATGGACATACGTCATGGACATACGTCATGGACATACGTCATGGACATACGTCATGGACATATCGTCATGGACATATCTTCATGGACATATCGTTCTAATATAACAGGCATTTAGGGTTAAAAATGAGCAGCTGGCAATCAAAATCAAACCAATGATACTTAAAAAAATAATTTAAATTCAAATATTTATGTTGTAATCTTTTTAAGCCGCAGCTTAACTGTGTCTGTTCTAGTGTGAAGTATGCCTAGGAACTTATCTTCATTGTATACTGACGAGTGCTGCATTATTATCACTGTAATAATAAAATAAAATAATCTGTATAGTTCCAGTATGAACGCGGCTTTATGGAAAATCAATAGAGCAATTGCGATGTTTTTTTGATGATTCACCGTTTGGCGTTATCACGAAATGTTTGTTCATTGGAGGTTCCGTTTTGACGTAAACAGGAAATTTCTATGACGTCATCCAGGCTTCGTGTGATAAGTCAATGACGGACTAACAATTATAACTAATACATTTTAAAATACAGCCCGTCAAATCAGCAACCCTCGTCATACAGTTTAATACAAATACTTTTGCGATAAGGAATATGCCATGGAAAAAAGCACATTTCCCAGAAAATATAATGTAGAAGATAGGGTTTATGAGAGTCGGCAGACAAAGGGACTGAGTTATCTTCGGCATACACTGAAAAACTAGACCAGATTGTTTTTCAACAATGAAAATGTCAGCCATAAAGATTAAATACATTGTATATTTCGTGCTTTTTACGATTAAATATCAAACATCATATCATATCAAGAATTATTTGAAACATCGCAAATGTCTCTTCATTATAATTATAGTCAAACATTTAGTTTTCACCTGGATTACGAAGGGTAATATACATATGTAATATCAACATTGTTACATCAAAATGTTATATTTCTGCGGTTTTGTTTGAGGTTGCTTTAAGAAAATCTCAATATTTATATAATAACCTACCTTTGTTTGTATAAATTACATCATGCTTCGGATTATACAACGTTCAACATATTTTTCATTGTATTGTTTCGCCAAAATTATTGCATAAAAATTGAAATTGTGTTTGATTGGCGACAAACTATTAATGACAGGAATATATTTGATTGGGAAATGTGATGTAAGGGGTAAGTTCTTTCGTTTTTATTTTATATAACCCACTATAAATCTTATAATGAACCGTTTTGTTATGATTAAGAGAGACGGGGATGTGTTTGAATTCAATTTAAACGGTTCGATTGGATTGAAGTCAAGATTTGATGGAGTTTTTCGTGACTCAATCAAGTCGTTCTTGCCTCCATTACAAATTACTTTGCACTTCCACTCAGCAAACCTTAGTTATATACATTACTCAGAGCTATCTGCTTCATAATCATATTATATAGTTGAACGTCTCAATAATAATTCTAAAAAAAATACAACTTAATTTAAACTAGTAACGCGCTTCATATTGAAATCTTGGGTTCAGATACTATATGTATTTTTTTTGGCACAAAACTTAATAAACCTGAGCCCAAATAATCACAAGCCTCTAGTTAATAAGATGGACTTTTTACAGTTTTATCCAACTCAAAATTGTATTTCAATTAATTACGATCCTCAGGAATAATCATCGATAAAAATAATCAAAAAAAAATTCGGCACGGAACACATTTTTCATCGATTTTCTCTAATGAATTATGCTCTTCATAATAACATTGTATTATAAACTAATTGTATAATAATAAAATTGAGGCTTTACATTTTATTTATTTATTTTATTATAAATAGCTGACTATATATTATTGTATACTTTTTCAATATTTTAATTAAAATTTGTTTGGTTATTTATGGATATTTTTTAATTTAAAAAAAAACTATTTGAAGTGTGAATAATATTAACCAGTTGATTTGTGAGAAATTGAAGGGTGTACATGAATTCCACCCTTATTTCCCTTTTCGATTTTCATCTAATTCCACACGCCTATTTAAGGTTATTCACCTGCTTTAGTAAAAATATATATATGATTAACTATTATAAAAATAGATTATTTTGATTTTTTTAATATGGAACCTTTGCTTCTTTCTCATACATTTTATTCAATTCGTAATCAATAAACATATTTTCAAATTAATTCAAACTAACCTATACAATATTTTTCACTCAAACTATAACTAATCCATACAAAAAAACAACACATAAATGGCTTTTATATACATTATTGGGGTATTTTTTAAATTATTTTATAATTAAAATTAGTGTAATATTATCAATACCCTTTTTGAGATTTCAGATATGTAATTAAATAATTAATAAATTCTTATTTTTCCTTATGGCAACACCAGTCGAGAAGTGCAATAACTGGTTAATTAATTAACTCATGTATTTAATATAATTACCGCTTATTAAGACAATAATATTTTTTATGTTATGTTATGGGTATTGGCTTAAATTTTAATATATATTTACAAATTAATTGTATTATTTAAAATATGGAATAATGGCTAACATAATTCAGTTCCATAAAGTCTTAAAAGCACATAGTTCAATTGATTTAGTTATAATTTGTATGCGGTTTTAAACAATTGTCGTCGAATGTATTCACAGTGATATCAAACATATTTCAGGCGATTTTAGTGACGGATTAATTTAAATTCAACGTGGTTTACTTTGTTGGGCATATATGTATTAATATAATGTAAATTCAGCTGAATTTCAGGATTCCAGTCACAGACATGCATTAACTACTGCGTAATATAATAATTCGAGCGGTTATTCGGGGGCTAATTTAAAAGTAAGAATGGACTCTTTGAAGGCACAAAGGCCAACTTCAATAATGGAGAACACAACACAAGATTTCTCCCTTTTTTAGAATAGAATCCATGGCTGGTCTAGCCACCATTCAGGGGTTCACAACATTTTATTAAACAAACTTTTAAAGGAAACGTACAGATTATTTTATTGTACAATAAACGGTGATTTTTTCTCATTGTTTATTTCTATTTAACCTCATTTTTAAAAATACTTACGATTATATGTACGAATCATTCAACCAATTTGAACAATAGAAACCTATTTTATTGGGGTACAAGTATTAAAATTCTGTGTGCTCTTAGGACTTTATGGAAATAATATGAACATCCTGAGTTTCATTCAACTCTCCATTTTCATACACTAAATTTATGTGAAGCAAAACATCAAATTGAAAATTTTAATTAAAATTACTCGTTATCAGTTTGTTTATGTTAAAAAATACTTGTCTATAAGCAAAAGAATCACTTGGCCGTATTCAATATAATAGTGTTAGTGACTCGTGCTAGAGCTTATAATATTGGTGCGTATATGAATAGACTAGTACTTTTATAGGTAGATTTGGTGTACACGCATACGCACCGCACGCACACATTCTCAATAAACTATTATTTTGAATACAATAATTATTTCTTTTTTATTTATATAACTTATTATTTAAAATGAATCCTATCCTTAAAAAAATACACGTTATTTAAAAACATCTTGTCCTAAAAAAACATTAAATTTTCTGATAGTGACAAAATGAAGGGCTTTTTCATTAAGATCGTGAGGCCATTGATGTAAACATTTCTGTGGGCCATGGCTCAACAGTCTGACAGAGAGGTCTGTCAGTGTAAATAGTGTTTCCATTTTATTTTTTATTATTAAATTATTATACATTAATAGAATTAGAAACAAGTACAGAAGAAAGAAAAAAAAATACATTAAAAAACAGCAAAAAGGATAAAAAGACAATACACAGCAGTAATAAAAAATAAAATCATTTTTTTAATATATGTATTTTGTAATAGTATTGCCATATCATATGATATAAGTCTTTTAAATATTTTAATATCTTTTGGAGGCAAGTTCAAGACTTTGGAGACAACCAAAGAATTCTTTTCGCATGTTTTTAGTTTATATCAAAACCAAGTGAAGGACATCTTCGTTTTTGGTTAAATTTAAATAATAAATGTTGTGTATTACTGAATATCTAACAATGCGGAATGAACGGCTCTGGACAGGTCGTAGTTTGAATAGACGAGAAACGGTTAAACTTAAGATAAAAGGTTTTGAAACGAACCGGCAAAAATATAATATATCCCTGCTTTTGAACAGACCAACTCTTTTATTATGTCATCCCCTACATAACTGGGGGGTATAAATTAATATCATGTGACTTTGCAGTCCTGCATTGTAATTAGCAGCTGTTAAACCAATTATAATTATTTGTCAGCAGATAATAGGAAGTGTCTTCGCTTAAAAGAATCGTGGAAAGAAATCGAGTGAAAGTGCTTTTTACTCAAGGGAAAATACGGCCGAGGGGAGATAATTGCAGAATTGAGTATTTTTTATTAAGAAGGATACATTAGCTGAAGAATATCGCCCAATAAATTATACTACACGAGACATTACATTCATAATAATTTATCACATTCTTCTCATATTTTGCTGCTCATACAAATAAAACTATGGAGAATTGTGATTTCTTTTAGGATTTTCATGATATTTTTTAATGAAAATTTTCTTAAGTGGCTCCTAAAATTCACTCAAGATGTACCAAATTTTCATAGAGAAAATAGTATTTACACAATCTTACGTATACAATAGCAAATAGACACATCATGGTGCACAAAGTTCTTATTACAATACTGTTTTAAATAAATGAGACTGAATTTACTTTGACGTATGAATTGGAATAGGCTGAGTGGAATAAGGGCGTATATTGAAACATTGGGTTCGAGATAATTAAGAAAAACCTTCGTTTTTTAGATATCTATCGATGGTATTTAAAAAAATCGAGTTTATGTATAAAGGTCTTCCACCCCTCAATTGGAATTGTTACCCTATTGACATATAAAATATTTAAAAAAAATCCTGAGAAACAATGTGCTAGTGAACTATATGATCCATTTACCCCTATTTGCTTATCTATATGTACTTTATAATAATAACAAAGTGATTTTACACCTTGCGTGAATTTTAGATAAATTAATTTGAGGCGTTTAGTTTAAAAAATTCCCAAATCCAGTTCGAATCAAATTGAAGTAAGCACAAAAAACGTATACCTTATTTGGAATCAGATTTTAAATGTTATGACAATCAAATAATGAATTTATAATATTTTGATGAACTTGGGTGTAAGAGTATCTGTTACAGCTAATTAGAATTGGATGTGATAAATCTATTGAAACAATTATAAAATTAAATACTTAATCGAAACAAAAACAAATATGAAGTGATTCTTTTTTAAAAGTTCGAGTATTTGGATTGAGAAATGTGCTTACTTATTTTGAAACAACTTATCTTAGTCTGAAATGCTTTTTATCGGGTGCAGAAATTATGCAAAGACATGTCCCTCGTTTTCGTTTATCGTTATTAAACTCATCATTGTTTACGATGCCTCGAAGAAGCAACCGAGCTTGTTTTATATTTTATTCTCGTTGTAAACAGGCATGTATTAGCAATGAAGTGATGGGCATTCTTCGACGAGGGTCACTCGTTTAGGGCGTGTAATTGAAGGGGGTGAAAGCATTTTAATAAGGGTGCATACACGTTTAAACGAGTGCCGGGAATTCCTTTATTACTACTACATTGCCTAAATTTCACACCCTTTTCAATGCATAACTAAAAAAAACCGACATATCATTTTATTTGTAATGCATCATGTTGTTGCGTTTGCCTATATTCAAGGCGCATTTATTGAATTGTTCCAAAAATTACAACAAAACCAATACAAACATATGTTTTATTAATTCACAAGTTGAGTTAAATGAATAATATAAAATGAAAAAAAAAGACTTGGAGGTGCCGGGTATCGATCCCGGTACCTCTCACATGCTAAGCGAGCGCTCTACCATCTGAGCTACACCCCCGGTTGGTAGAAACGATAATTTTAACATACTTAAACTGATTTAGTAAAATTTATTTCTATTCTTAGTTCCATTAATTTTTAAAATAATTGTAAACAAATAATAAATGGCGTAAGACATATTAAAAGTAATTATTTAATTTAAATATTTATTTTAAATTCATGTATTATTTGTTTACATTATACGAACTTTACAAAATGGGGGAAAGCACTTTACATAAATAATTATAAAACAATTCATTATTAAAATGTATAGTATTTTTACATACAGATTTTTTTATGCATATATGAAAATATTTTTTTTTTATAAATTGCTAGAGCTTGTTTTAATTGTAAAATAAATATTAAAAATTATTAGATTAATAAATTAAATTTAAAAAAAAAGTAAAAATGTTTTGGAGGTGCCGGGTATCGATCCCGGTACCTCTCACATGCTAAGCGAGCGCTCTACCATCTGAGCTACACCCCCAGGTACCAAAACGGCAACTTTATACTTATTCAAACCAAACAAAAACTATACTTTATAAATAATAATAAAATAATACCAATATTGAATATTAATTACTAAACTCAGTTACAATTTCAAGTCGGCTGGATGATATGGAATTTGAAATAATTCTTTGGGGTGGTCGAGCTTGGCTTATGGTTTGATTTAAATACATACAGGACTAGAACCAGAAACCTTCTCATGAATAAGCAATGTAGTTCACATGCCAACAAACACGTTTCAACACAAAACTCTATTATGCACTTGCCCCTTCATAATATAATTTAATGCAACTGGAAAAAAAACATTGAAATTCCCAACATAAACGTGTATGAATGTATGCATTTCACAGAAAAATTATACAATATTATTTTTTTATTATTTATTGAATTTTATGATATGGCAACACCATCACAATAAAATGAAATAATCCAAATTATTATAATAAAATAATTTATTATGCAGTTATTTTTTTATGAGGGAAAATGGCAACACTTTTTACATACACAATAAGAATCTCAAGACTTTTGAAATTAGTGATAAAAATGCATTTAGTTCCATAACCACTAATTTAACATTGATAATATAAATAAATAAAAATTATATTAGGCTAGGGAAAAAATCGGTGATCAATTATAAAACTAATGAGGGTATTTTCAAAATGTAATGATTGAGTTTTGAATCCGATATTTTGCTGTTACTTTATTTATAAAACTAGACCACGCCAAAATTATTAAAATAATAATAAAGTCTAGTCTCGATAATACGACTCATCAGTTATAATGTCCGAATTATTGAATTTCTATGTATTAAAATAAAAAGAGGGAAAAAAATGTTTTTTTTTTTAATATTTTATACATTTATTTAATTGATTACATCTAATTCAAACAAAAAAAAATTACAGGACAAAAAACTACGCTAATTAAGTGAATAGTGTTCGCATACGATAATTAATATTAGTCAAAGGTTCCTAAACTGTCACAAAAATATACTTTTTGCTGTCGTGTTGTAATTACATAAAAGCCTTTCAAATATTTGAAGTTCAATAAAAGACATGTTGTAAAGGTATGTATGTATGTATGGATATTTTAAATACTGTCGGCTTATCGAGACTACACTGTATTATCATTTATAACCGTAATCAATATAATATTGTGATAAGAGTGTGTTAGTGAGTCGAATTGAAGCTGATCGTATTGGTGCGTGTACGAATAGACTAACGGCTAATCTAATGTTTGAAATTTGCTCTACAAGAAAAATAAACAAAGAGTATATATTCAATAACAAAATGCACTATAGATAATATTATTATACAACTTGTTTTTAATTGAAACTAAAATATTTTTATCGTAATTATGTAACGCCAGTACTATTATAAAAAAATATACTAAAGAGCCCTAAGATTTTTTTCGTATAAAAAAATAATTTATTAATAATAGATTAATTTATTATGACAGCTTGAGAATCTTCGGTTTTATTAATTTTTACAATAAACAAGTATGAGCTCGCTTTATGATGTCATTACATTGGTTCAAGGTCAAGTTCAAATTCGAATTTGTTGTTGTTTACTTGCAATGTGCGTAGTGCATTTTGGTTGAAATTACGCTGTACCGTACTTTGTTTACAAATTCAAATCAGGCGGTCAATCTCCTAATAAGTAAATACGCAAGATTCTCAAACTTTTTAAAATAATAATTAAAAATGCTAAAAGTTTAACTAGCCTATTCGAACCATTAATGAAAGTGTGGTCGTGTTACATTTAATGTACCATTTCCTATATTTAATTATTTTAAGTTCAATAAAAGACATGTTGAATAAGGGCCGCATTCAATATAATAGTGTAAAAACAGTGAGTCGTGTGTGTACGAATAGATTAGAGCCTGGTAGTATTGGTGGACAGGCATAAGCACCGCACGCACACACTCTCATTTCACTATTATATGAAATATGACTGTATATGTAAAATAAATAAATAAAAATAATCCACTTTGCAAATTAATGTATTGATAATATATGTACAGAGAAAAGTGACTCTTTATCTTTAGACCCCCAAACCCTGACCAGATACTGCATTATTGATTTAATTATCCATAGATTAGGAGTCGTATTTATTTTTGTTTAATAATATGTATTATTGTTGATGTAAAGTAACGCAATGCGACACGACATATGGGTTAGCTGAAAAACAATGCGGCACGTGAAAAATTCAGGCTACAGTACATACAAGTACAGTATTATAGTGTAGACTGCACTTGACTATACCACATGGGACCTTACTACAACTTACTACCCCTATTCACAACAAAAACATCCCTAAGATAAGGCTTTCTGTGCACTTGTAAGTCGATCAAAGAGACCTACTCAAATATCTGGCGAGATACTCTAAACACTTATTCGATCAATACAAACTTTTATCTATAGAAGCGTCATGTAATATTACGTCGTACATTCCAATATGCCCGGTCACTAATACAGGTACACGCAATAGAATTTGAAATTACCCAGGTGGTAGAAGCAGCGCCTCAAGCGGCTGACACACGAAACCTTTGGTGCCTGCGTGTATGGCTCGCCTCTTGTGTTACAACAACTAATGTGTTACAGCTTCTTAAAGTACATAGTGTGAGGTAATGTACAGGTACAGACCTAGTCCAAGTGGGTGTAATGAAGTGCTTTTACGTATTTGAGCTCTGCAACGATTTCCTTTATAATATTGCTGTATTATTTTATTTCAACTCTCTGATATTTACACAAAACATTATATGATTTAAATCTACACTTAGCATATTTAATATATTCATGGGACAAACTATAAAGTTGAATGCCAATTTAAAAAATAGTAATTTTATCACCCTCTTAGCCGAGGTTTGGTTATCTGTACAGGATGAAATTAAATTTAAAAAAATATTTGACAGACGTTTTATTTGTTTTTAATAATTGATAATATTTTAAGGGGATGATAGTTAGGATATCGTTCAAACTACGTCTATTTTTATTTCGTATTCATATGCACTGACAGCGGCTTATTATTATTAACATCATCTGAAAGACATATGGTTGCCACTAACATGTGATATTGATTGATTATTTTATGATCAAGAATTAAGTGTAAAAATTTATAGATATTAAAAGTAGACGAGTAAAAAGTTTTGTAATTTAGAACCCAAATTATAAACATATCATTTTTCTTGCAGTTAATTATTAATAATTTTGAAATTTCGCAAAAATAATAATATCCTGCGTACGTTTTGGGACACTTCATATAAAAACTCTTTGTTACTTTTAATGGGTTTAAGTGGATTAGTTAAAAATAATTTGCCTCTATCCTTTTTCATTCGACAAAATCAAGGCGCTAGACTTTTTCCCTTTCTAATAAAAAAATATATGTCAATTTTGTTATATACGTTTTTTTGTTAAATCTCACAATAATTGTGATCAAAATTTCCGTAAATTACATTCTTGTTTATATTTAATTTGTATTATTACAGCCACAATAAAAATGCAATTCTAGACGAGCCAAAATGCTATGAATGGAGTTCACAAAAGTAGGAGTTATGCGGAAGTTTACATTGTGGAATGTGTTCAACACTTTTGTATTATTATTGTAGTTGGTAAAACTTGGCTTTATACCATTGTTGTAGAAAATAAGCGGCATTAAGTTCATTTAAAATATTGAACCGGAATAGAAATCAGGTTGTATAAGATGTAGAGAGATTGCAATAAAGAATAGGTTGAATTGTACATTTGCATCGAAAATGTGAACAGAAGGGAATAGTGCACTTTAAAACCAATGGGATTTACAAAACTGCATATATACGATCTTCAATTCAATAAAATTATCATACTAATCTTCTCTACAACCTACATCTATTGAGCTTTTAAGGTAAGTGGATTACCATTATCAGTTTTGTGGTAAAATCAAACTCATTCAATTATAAAAAAGTAACGGGGGTGGTTTTAATGCTTCTTTCCAGTCGGTTGACGATTTGATGGGATTTATTCATATTCGTTTGAGGGCGGAGAATTAAATTACAAGAAAAATATTATTTTTAGCCTGAAAGATTGTTATCGGATTTACATATTCATTATTCTGAATAAAAATCTACCATAATCCAATAAATCCCTCTACATTTCTTTTTACTTTTTTTCTATATATCAAGATTATTATACAATTTTAATTATAAAAAAATATCATGCCAGTGTATATATAATATTAATGATTTTTTATAATTTTGATGATTCATGAAATTACCAATTCTTAAAATGAAAAAAATGTAATAAAATGTAAAAAAATGATATATATAAAAAATTAAAATTAACATATTAAGAAAGTAATATACCTTTTTTGACATTATTGAAGAATTTTATAAATCAAAGTATTTGTTTTAAACTAACCTATCCATTGTTTTTTATTTTAGAAGAGCAAATATAAAAGTTTAGATATAGACGGAGATTATATTACTCAATAGTCACATAAGATTTTAATAATATAATGTTAGGACGTTTCCAATCTCAGCCGTTTGCGGTATGTTAGATTGCCTATGCGTGTATTTAAAATTAACGAGTCAAAAGTAAAGAACCGATCCAGTAAGACTTTAAATGAAAATTCTACATGTACATACAATATTTATTATTGGATGATATTGTCAGCTCAAAACATCAAAAATCCACATAAAATAAATGTTTGTAAATTATATAATATTTTACATATTCATTATTCTGAATTTAAATCTACCATAATCCAATAAATCCCTCTTCATTTCTTATTTATTACTTTGATATTTTTTTTATTAATTAGTATTAAAAAATAATTAATAATATTAATTACATATAACAGACACAATATACACGTAACTTTCACTACCAAGTACTTCATAGAAACAGTTGATTCCAAGATGGTGGCCCAAACTCACTTCCAAAAGCACTAATAATTTTATTAATTACTTTTTAATTTCTATATAATTAGTGTTAAATAAAAAAATATATATTTTCCATTATTATAACGATACCCTATCATCCCCTAAAATAATCTCAGTTAATTAAAGTCCACCCTGTATATGCATATAGGATATTTTTTCATCAAAACTGTCTTAATATTTACCTTATAAAGGTATTTAAAAAAGTGCAGTTTTAATTTTTTTTCTCCGCTGTAAAATCTAATTTAATGTCCACAAAATGGACTTACGCAAGCTGTAAAGAAGGCCGATGAATAAATATTTATGACGAATAAAAATTTATATTATATTGAGTTTTGATTCAAAATCTTACAGGATCGCAACAACTATTAAATCGCGAGTAAAATGAAAATATAATAATAACTTATGAGCAGTGTGTGATATGGGGATGGGTCACGTTTTAAATTTCAAATAGTTATCCGGTTATTCGACCTTTATTTAAGTACGTGGACATATGGTCGGGGGTAAACGAGGTAATACTTCTTCTTACCCACTACCACTATCAGTTTCCTTTGAGAGAAATGCCAAGTCCCGCCTTTCCATTTACAAATCAACTCGAATACCCAGCAGAATAGGCCTTGTGAAAAGGATCTCAGACAAATTTAGATAACTGTCACGCCGGATTTTCAAGCTTTCACATTTATTTATGCATTACCAGCGTGGCTCAAATCTCTGTATGAAAAAAAAACCAGTTTAAATAATGTTCCAGAGTCTGTGCTACAAGGCAGTTTATCATGTGATGCAGTGAGGGTAAAATAAACCACATACATTTCATTACATCATCGTACATTTAAAATAATACAAACCACACTCTCTTGTTCAATTAAGATTGTAGAAAACGGAACATTCGAATATTAATAGGTGGTAATGAGTGTTAATTATTCTATAAAAGAGATGATTTATTATACAAAATCAAAGCCGCTTCTAAAAATACGAGGCGTCTAATACTACATTTTTTAGAAATGAAGTTCAATTTTCAACAGATAATGTTGATACATTTTTTAATGTTGATGTTTTATACGTGGATACAAATTAATTCATAAATATCAAGATACCGGACCAAGTAGATGAGTCTGACTGTCCAAAGACAAATTGTTACACTTCCATAGAGAATTCAAATGAACTGACGATTAGCTCAAAGTAAAAAAATGTCTTGTAAAAACAGGGCTAATCGTCAGTTCATCTGAAATCTCTATGGAGGTGTAACAATTTGTCTTTCGATAGTCAGACTCATCTACTTGGTACCGACATCTTCATATTTATGCATCCACTTGTATCCACATGTAAAAATATCACCATAATCTGTTGAAAACCGCAATTTATTGCTCAAAAATTAGTATGAGACGCCTCGTATTTTAATCATTGTCTGTTGAATTTGAAAATAATGATTTCATAGGTTAAAGAATGTCACTATGCTACGAAATTATCAATCACAAAAAAATATTTAAGAAGCTTGATAATATATTACGCTTTATAATTCATCATAAATTATACATTTTTTAAATATGTTATAACGAATATTTAAGAGTCTATGTAATTGTGTTATTAAGGGATGATTAACAAATTGTGTGACTTGCTCTAATGGATGTTTACATTAATTAATTTTATAAATCAATACGAGAAGACAGTTGAATAGGACGTACATTATAGTTTAAAAAATAAAAAGGGAGTAGTGATAGTATATAAATTGTGGTATAGAATGAAGGCACCTGCAATGCGCCGCCAAAAGTTGCGCCAGTGTTGCCATTACTTTGGATATTTGCAGGCTTCGTTTCACCAGCATATGCCAACTACAAAACAATAAATTGATACAAAACTTACTGTCTATTTGCGATTTCATATCGCCAACTTGGAAATAAACCCAAGCCCTACAGACTTTGCACAAAAAATATTAATAATTATGTTTAAACGCACACTGAAGGTCATTTTTTAGTATCTTAAAGATCGTATAGGGCTTGTGAATTGATTAATTAATTTTCAAATATATACGGCTTGATGATTTTTTAAAGCGATCACTTATACATTATTATATTCAAAAATTAATATTTCATTCCAACACTGCTTATAAAGCAATATCAAAATCCAAATTGGAATATTGTTTAAATAAATTCATATTTATTTGCCTACATACTAGGCGTTCAGACTCAAAAGCTCTCAAATCCAGTTTTTTTTTCAAAATTAGTTGTAAAACATATTTGTTTTTGAAAATATCATAAAACTGGATTTGGGAGCTTATACAACACATTAGACAAATGTTAAACGCGTTATACAAATGAAATTGGATGGAATAAGGGCGGATTAATGATTTTAGCATAAAATCAACTCTAAATTGTCTATCGATTATTTATTGTAAAAAATGTGTAAATCGATATATATCCAGTTATGGACATTTACTTGTTACCAAAGACAATAATAGTTCATTATATTATTAGATGTAGAATATTTTACTCGATTATTTCAAAATTGGCAATTTCAGTATACGCCATTATTCCACCCAACCCCTCAATTATGATGTTTAAATTATTTTAATTATATGAGAACAAGCGTCTCTAATATAAATATTCGAAAACGGATTGTTGATACTATATCTGGAATATTATTAATAAAATCCCGATCGATAGTCTTGATCCATGTTTCCTTTGATTTCCTGTATTATAAGTTAAATACTGATTATTAAGTCTTGTGTAACTAGTTATAGTTAAGATCACCGAAAAGTTTGTTAAAATCCTCTCGAAATATAAATAAATAATAGTGAAATAGTTGTATAATAAAATAGCAATGTCATTGTATGTTTTCAGTTTTCATATCACGAAACATCTTCGTGGCAAGCGCCTCTTTTAAAGTTTTCCCACAAAATACATTTATTATTATTGTAACAGACATCTTACAAAACCACTCTTTAGTCACGCTCACTCGAAATAATGCACTTCTATTTGAATTTATTTTCGCATTAAAGAGTGTTCATATTAAATATCTATTTATTTTACATTGAGACAGCATTTCACTAGAAGTATATTAATCCAGAAAAGGTTATATCCTCGATGAAACTGGATGCAAACGTCTGTCTGCATCAAAATGAATTGCTAAAACTTCCTTCTCAAACTTTCAGGCGATAACATACCCCTTCTGAAATACAATGTTGAAATTTTAAAGAGTTAAACGATTAAATTTTTAAAGTTAAAACTTTTTTTAATAAATGTCACTGACGTTTTTCTATTGCAATATCTTCAACGCCAAGAACAAAGCATCAAAATAAATTAAATTTCCATAAAGTTTGACTATAAAATATTTATTGTTAACGGCTATAATCGTCATTAAAGTTATTTAAATGGACATTCATTAATGTGTAATTACTTAATATTTGAATTTTTTTTAAATACACACCTTCAAAGCTATATTTATGAGAAAATTTCACAATATAAAAACACAATTAGAACATTATAGATGATGAGGCACGTATTGTGATCATGGGTTCAAATCCCACCCAAGTAAAAAAAAATATTCAATTAGTTATTATGATTATTTTCCTCGATTATCTCAAAACTGAAAATTTTTGTATTCGCCCTTATTCATTCCAAACTCCTCAATTATGATTTCTGATGATGATGAATCTTTAAAACAAATATTCAAACCCGGATTGTGGATACTATACCTGGAATATTATTAATAAAATCCCGATCTATCGTCTTGATCCAGGTTTACTCTGATTGTAAGGTAAATACTGATTATTAAGTCGGTGACCTGTGTAACTAGTAATAGTTAATTAACACATTTTCACAAAATTTGTAAAAACCTTTTCAGCAAGTCCCTTATCCTTATTAATTAAGTCTTATATAAATAAATAATGGAGAGAGCAATAAATACAGAGAAAGTGGCATACAGAAAATGTCGTTAATATGTGTCCCACCCAGAGCTGTTCACCCACTGAATAAAGTTTTAATGGTATTAAAGTTAAAGAATCTCATTGCAATGTGCAGTAAGTAGTGTACGGTAGCCAGATGGATGCAATGGCTTCCGACAGAAGAGTGGTTCACAAACACTCGGGTCAGACTAAACTATGTCATATAACTATAACTACGTATAATGAATCCATTGCAAAGTTACCGACAAGGCATAGTCTCACGTCTTTTAAATTAACTCCCCTCAAGAGATGAGATCCCTTCACAACTATTGCTCTTATATCCACTTCGCTCGCTCTATTGGCTTTTATTCCTTTTACCGAACAAGTTCATCAGATGGACCACATTTAACTTGAGACTTAATATTAAAACACATTCATGTTATTGGGTCAGTAACACAAAAAAGTATCTACAAATTAACAGCTAACAAGGAGAAAACATATATTATTTTGATACATTCGGTTTGGATTTCGTATATATATATATATATATATATATATATATATATATATATATTTATTTTTATATATATATATATATATATATATATATATATATATTTTTTATAGTAGTGTCGGCTATGTACCAATGTGTGAAAACAATATGGATGAAACTTCTATAAGATATAAGTTCATTGATTAGTACATTAATTATACTATAAAAGCAATAAATAAAATTATGCCTTTTAATTTTACAGCTCTAAGAGCCAGTTTCTTCAAGTCGTGTACAATCGCATGCTATATATATATATATTGCTTCTCAACTAAAATGTATGTTTGTAGAGTAGTAAACGATTTAATTTAATGCCGTTAAGTTAAGTTTTCGTTATAATTATTTTCCTGAAAAACCAAAGATATGTCATATCCAGCTGCTGATGATAAGATAAAAAGAACAATTGTAGTAATGGAATCAAGTGTATTAATCATAGAATTTATAACATAATAAAGAAGAGACGTAAAGGAATTGAATGCAAGTGAAGTGGATACATTATTGTGGAAAGTCACATAAAATTCTTTACGATCGGCTCGCCAGATCTTTGGCAAGTTTTGATTAATTTTTCAACTATTAAACAAAGCTGGACAAACTTTAAACTCAAATTTCCAATTCTTTTGACTCTTCAAGCAGGAAGTAGGCAATATAAAATCCCTCGTTAATACTCCAAATGTCCATTCCACATGAACGCTTACTTCGGTTTTTACAAGTCTGTGTTTAAATTAAATAAAACCGATTTGTATATCTTCAATGTAGTAGAAAGGAATCTTTAAAGTTTCTCCGTATAATGAACGAAATAAATGAGCCTTATAAGCTAAATTTCTTCAGATTGAACTTTACATAATAGAAATGTGCAATTATACAAAATACATTTTTAAATATAATATTTACATTTTTTTTGTTCTAATATTTGGACAAGTAGCCATTTAGAATTATTTGTTTAAGAAACTATTTTTTTTTAATATTATTTTGACTTAAAATTGAAAGCATAGTAACAAATTATAGGATTCCGAAGAAGAATTATTTAAAAGAGAAATGTATGTAATAAAAAAATCCAACAGACTTTTCTATTGAAGTTTATCATATTTGATAAAAATCAGACCTTCTAGAAAAATTTCTACGAAACAAGAAAATAAATACTTTATTAAACACAAAGCCTCTTTCTGTCAAATATTTAAGTTGATTTGATAAAATTTCAATTGGGTCAGGTCTAAGGAGTGTAAATGTTTTTATAAGCCGAAATAATGTACACAAATATTTAAATTTAAAGGAGATTGACTGATTTCATTGAGGTGTTATTTGAATCCCTTTGTAAAATATACTCTTTCATCATAAAATAATAATTCAAAAGCTTTATTGCCTATTTGGCATGTACAATTACTGAGATATAACGGTGCAATCTAAGGATTATATCGTGCCAAAGATAATTAATGCAATAAATGTATAAGATCTTCTGGATTCTCAACTGCAAATAATCTCCCTTTACTGTGCTACTATTATTATTTTAACTCCTTCAATAATATAATTAATGTGATTAGTGCAAGGCAGTAATGGCATATCATAATGACGTATGTACTTAATAATATCCACTTGACACCATTCTGATTGATTCAAATCTCTAGAACCTCTCACTTAACTGAACTGCATTACTCATATGCTCGATTAACATCATCACACTCTAATGAGAGTTAATCTATCTTCGCATTTTCATATCATTCAAGAGTTGTAAGAAATGGTATCAATAATGTTACTGTAATAATACAACTTCGTTAAATATGCAGATTTTCCGATAGACTCGATCGTAATAGAAACATTGTTTAGAGGAAATTGAATTGCAAGATAGTCTCATCTGGTTTCTACATCAATTTGCATTGTTTTGCAGTCTTCTTGTTCACCATTATTCTCTATACTGAGAGATACTTGCTGGAAAAATGCGCTACTCAACCTCTACAAATGACGCCTATTTGTATGTGATACTTTATTTTGTTATCACTATCTTATTTAATAATGCGCAAAGTATGGCGTAGCGTGTAGCTACGACGCGTAGAGGTAAAAAATATTATTATACACTGTTAAAAAATTCAATATTACAAGCTTGATTCTTTATTTTTAAAAATATACATGTGTGAATATTGATGGAAATCCGTCGTAGTAAAATTGTGTATTTACTGGCGCGTATATTGAGATACGAAATGTGGGGTGAGGAAATTTTCTTTTTAATGTCGACTGGATGCTAAATAAAGTCACACGAGGAAATATCTTCGAACACCTTTCTCCTATATATTTCTATTTTACAAATGGTTGAACAGGATATTTTCCTTTTATGTGAAACGTGCCTTCTACTATCGCTTTGTAAATCACTTCCTACTTGCCAACTATGTTTAACTATTGCCATGATATTTTTGGCCACATATAAAAATAAAAACAAGCAATATTATAATATAACGAAAATAAAATTTGATTGATGGCAGCCTGTGTGTGTTTGTTTCAGGCAACATATTTATATTTCAGTGAATTTGAATTTTCCAATATGGACAAAATTCATAAAAAATGTCCTTCATTTTTCATGTGCAGATATTTGAAATACTGCGCTGCTGGAATTCCTCACACATGCTGAATATTTTTTGAAATATATGTAAAATGCATGTTATAAATAAAGCGATACAAAGAGCTCAAAGTGAAAGAAGGTGTCTGGCAAATCGTTTCGGTGAAAAGAATATTTGTTCAACAACAACACGACATCGACGAAAACGAAACCTTTTTGGCAAATTTATTCGGTGCGAAAGGTTTCTTCGGAGTGTTGATTCTTTAAACGTGGCTAAATCTGGGGATGTTTCTTTACCCTCACCCCCTATTTTGGGGTAGTGTGTGTTATTATGAATAAAAATGGTATGTTTGGTTTTGATGATGAAGTGTAAGTGAAGCGGAAGTTAGTTGTACAGGAAATCATACACCTTATAAACTATTCAAAGACCTTTTGTTCCACATTACACACAACCTGCCTTTATATTTACATTATATTCCGCCATGCACTAAATGCATACATCACTCATATTATATATTCATCATGTTTAACAACGACCCTTAATTATTACTAGCGATTTAATCTACAAAAAACATAGGATTTCCAAGTAATTTGGCCTACTTTATAATGTATTTCCAATACAGTGAAGTCCATTAAATATATTTTATGCTTTATAAATGTTTTTCATAATGAGACGAATTAATAAATATACAATGTTTAACCTATACATTTTACTTTTATTGTTTTTATGGATATAATGCTTAATATAATTCAATAATAATATTTATAACATTGGACTGCTTTAACTGAAATTATTTGTACATTAAATTATATGGATTTGTAGTGGTCTACCCTAACCTACCTGATGAGCTATCAAAATTACATAACTTATTACATGCTTCTCAAACAAATGGCAGGTTGGGTTGCAACTGGGTGAACTCTTTTCCACAAATTCTGCCACTTATAGGACTTATTTAGGAGTGACCTTATATAGCAACACTTATACTATTTCTTCATACACCTTACTTTATTTTTTATATACATTCTATTAATACATTTTATACATTTTTACAACATTTTTTTAATTATCGTATTATTTATATATATATATATATATATATATATATATATATATATATATATATATATATATATAAATAATACGATAGTACATTTCATTTTTTTTACCTTTTTTACTACTATTGTTTTGTCTATAAAAAAGCTCTATAAAAAAGCTCTAAATAAATAAAAATAAATAATTTAATAAAAAATTTGATCCTGTTAACGTCTGGGTGGTAATTCATAATTAAATTATTTAAATAAGTGGAAGTTCTACAAGATGTTTAAGTATACTGTATGTAGTTATCCTCATTCACTGTCCTTTTAAAATACTGAATTCCACCCAGAAGTCAACACTATCAACCATATTTATTAATATTTTGAGTAGTCTAAAGTAAACTTAGATACCTTTATAAAAAATATATTTTGTGAAAGTTACTTTAAATAAATAAAGAGTAAATTATATAATAGAATTGTAAAGCATCAAAAAAGTATTTAAAATTAGATACCCTCATATTTTTTTAATGAGTTATATTTACAATATACATTTTTCATAAGAATAATTGAAGCTTTATTCTTTAAGTTTTTTATTTGCTACAGGATTATGACTCATTTTATTTATAAATTCACTGTTTACGACTTTTTAAAGTGTGTTTTAAATGAAAAATAAAGCGAGAAATATTATATAATAAAAATAGAAGACCATCATTACAAACTTTCTCGTGAATTGGGTTGTTAATTTGTTTAGTTAATTCTTGGTACAATATTTGGTTATTTTACTGTCGACAAAATAAAACTTTTGATGAGATTAGTTGGTATGAATGGTTGAAGAGAAAATGTTTGTAAAAGATTGATAAAATGTGAGGTCCAGTTTGATGTTAAGGTACTCTAGGGACACGGAAACATTTTAACAAGAAGACAAAGTATAAGAAAAGGCCATAGGCAAGCGACCTTTTCCCTTCGTCACCAAGTTGAATAGCCTCAAAGGCTTCTTTCATGCGATGCCTCAAAGAATAAACCGTTTTGCATATTAAAAACACCGATCAATATTCAGACAGTGATTAATTAGCTTTGTATACCAACAAAGTCTGTTTATAGTTACCTGGGAGAAACTGCGCCTGTGGTATGCAATTCTGCGAACACCGCCGCTAAAAATATGGACAGTTTACATTGCATTCATAAATTGTCTTTAAATAATACTTTTGTCATATTAAGAAAGAATAGAAATGAAATAAAAAATAATACAAAAATACAATCAACAAACCAGGCGTACTTATACTTAATTTTATTATAAATTTATCATTATTCAAAGGGTTTGTAAATGGTATGATAAAAACAAAAAAATATATAATTTAAGAACAATAAAATTAAAACTAAAACAAAGTAATTTTTTAGTATATTTATCTATCAATTTAATTATTTGCTCCATATACATACATATTTATAGGAATAGATTTATTGTGTATAATGCAATAAAATTTTAAATCATCATATTATTTTTTCTATACAAATTCAAGAAAACAAATCATAACAACGATAAAAATATCTTTTAATAAGTTGTAATTTAGCATAGTTTCTTTGAATTTTTAATAATTAAGGGTCTGGTTGGGATACTTTTTACTTTTGTAAAATAAATAAATAATCTCTATTGAGCCGTGTACAAAATATTTTGACATCATCATTAAAATGGCCATAGTAATGGAAAATTTACTGTTAACAAAAACAATATCAAAACTGACAATTTCAGTAGCCCCTAAATTTTAATATCTGAATCTCATACCTTAAAAATGTCTGTAGATATTAAACTAAAGAATTTATAACCGTTTTTTTTTAATTATAAGTAATTTTGTTCAATCTGGATCCGGATTACTGATTTCGGTTATGGCTGTAAACATTATATTAAAATAAATAGTTTTGATTATATATGGTTGAATGAATAATACGAAGGAATTCATTGGAAAGTGAATATTTTTTAAATAGAAATGTAGGTGTATTGATTGTGAAAAAGGGACAGCGTTTCTAATTTTAGCATGTCGTCGATCGGTTTATTTTGTTGGTTTACGACAAATTGGTATTTACCAGACTCAAGGTGACACTGAAACTGTTTTGTCACTAACCAGCTGTTGTCACCTCATCGGAAAAATATTAAAAATAAAAAGAATGATAGATATTATTATCATTTTCAGATTGTGCGACTTAATTCAAAGTGTATTTCGGTACAACAAACCGAGAAATTGTCGCAACCCATACAGAATACAAATTAATGAAGAACACAATACCGCAGAGAATATACACACAATCCAAACAATCTAACCCCGACACAGTGTGAGTGTGTCTTTTTTGAAATTTCGTTATAAAAATAATGGAAGCTCGCTCTGGGGAGAAGAAGCTGGTGTGTCGTGTAAGGGCTTTACGCTGATAGGATTTAAGGGTTGTATTTGTATGCTTCACCTTCAATCCAGACCAGATAGGTATTTTAATGGAACATGTACCTTCTGAGATCCAATCCACTATCCTCACAACATTATATCATAATGCTGTCTTAAAAATACATACATACACATATATTTAGGAGGGGACTGAAGGAACACATCCATTCTATTATAAAACAACCGAAAGCTTTCCGACTTTATTGCAAATTCCGATGTCACGTCATTTTAATGATTATTTATGGCAATTTCGGTGTAGGTTTTTGAGTAAAATAATATATATATATATCATTTACATAAATACCAACAAGAAGGTAAAAAACAATATAAATTCTTGCATTAGTAGAAAAAAAAATCAAGTTATGAACCAAATGTTATTTATTTATATATTTTTAGACACAACAACGTGTTAATTAAGTATCTATCGTTGATCTTAACTATTACTAGTTACAAAGGTCATCGACTTAATAATCAGTATTTACCTTACAATACAGGAACTCAGAGTAAGCCTGGATCAAGACGATCGATCGGAATTTTATTAATACTATTCCAGATATAGTATCAATAATCAGACATTGAATATTTGTATTAAATACACTTATTATAATTAAAACAATTTACACATCATAATTTATGAGTTGGGTGGAATATTGGAGGACTAAGGTCGTATACTGAAATTGTCAGGTTTGAGATAATCGAGTAAAATATTATTAATATTCTTTATAACCGATCTAATTTTAAATTTTTTGTCTTGAGCGGGATTTGAACCCATGACCACAGTATTTGTATCAATTCCCTGAACTCTTACGTTTGTTTTTTTCTATATATTTTTGATGTCTGTCCTTTTATAATGTATATAAAATCAATGTATTTATGTTCCATGTGCATTTTTATACCAATTGCACATTTTCTTTTAGAATATTTATTTCTTTTATTCCATTATTTGCTTTATATATTTTTTATAATAATTAATATTAATAAAGGTCACCTTTTGCTTACAACTATATTTATTTCGGCTGATAATTATAAGACACTATCAGTCAATATAAGTAAAAATAGTTTAAGCGATAATCAAACTGTGTAATTATTTAATTTTATTTTTATTTTTAAATAGGGTAACCTACCTCCCCTTAAAATATTCGCAGTTATTAAATATAGACAACCTTAAGTAAATAATAAATAACATTCAAAAAATGTGATGGGGTAAATAAAATATGTGTTTTTTTAGGATGTTATCTACGCTTAAAATATTTTAATTGGTTTAAAAAAAGTCTACCTCAATAACTATCATTGTATACTTGAATTTGCTTCTCGAGCATTTTCATTTATTTTCGGTTACAAAAGTAAGCCAGTGTTTATGTTTGTTACTCTTTTCGACTTTTCGTTTAATCCCATTACAAGTCACATATAATGTGGGAATGTGATAATATATCCTTAAATAAATTAACTCTGATTTCCTGGTTTTTAACATGTATACAGACGTGATTATTGAGGCCAATAATTATTATTAAAACTATAAAATATTCAGTATTCTCTACATGGGGACCATTTAATTGTAGATATGTGTTGTGGTACTGGCCCATAGATTTGAATGATTCTAGTCACTTTAAGAGGTGGTGGTTTGAAATAATTAATATATAGTTAAATAATAGAGTGAGTGAGATTGTTATTAATATGCATGACGTTATAACGTGTGTAATTAATAATAATTTGTTAAGATGGATGCCATGTTAAAAGAGTGTGTTGCAGAAAGTGTCAGGCATAAATCATTAAGGCTGTATTTGCTCGCTGGCATGTGGTTTAATAATGGAAAATGTCATATATTTGGATAATACTTTACAAATAATATTGAATGTTTACTTTGTTCCAACTCGTATATCATTGACTGGTGACCGATCTGACACCTGCTAAAACTATACATTATTATTATTCTATTCAATTATAAATAATCATGAATAGAAAAATTTGTGGTAAAAATAGACTGTGATATTAACAGTAAAATTGCATATTTAATGGATTTTTAAAGATAAGTTATTGTGCCACCAGCTCATCGAATTATTAAATATAAATAGATGGTTGAAAATTGAACCCACTTACTTCCGAATCGGTCATAATTTTATTTATTTTAGTTTAGTTATTTTTAATTACACTTTATTGATGTAACTATTAAAAATATGACCCTCGTAAAATAAAATTAAAATATTGATACGTTTTTATGATAATCGTCAATTTAAATTGCAATGTGTTTAAAACTAAGATTAATGCACCTTATTAACTTTTTTATTTCAAACTTGTGAACAAACTTTTAATTAAATTTAACGGGCAAAAAATCGAGTATTAATTTTCATTAAATATTTTTTTATAAATGCGCATTTGACTCATTTTATAAATGCACATTAGAACCTTAACTTTCGTTTAATATAAAACTGCACTTTTATTTTAAAAAAAGGTTTTTTATTTATCTGAATGTATTTTTTTAATGTTGTTTTTTGTTGATTGTCAATAAATAAATTAATTGATTATTTTTTAATTTGGCTTATCCTTCAGTAGCAACCATTATTTTCCACTATACTTTACGCTAATAATAATAAGCTGCTGTCATCTTATAACTCGAAGTAAACGGGTTATAGTTTAGACGATTCCCAAGCTGTGTAATTATTTAATTATATTTTTTAATAGGCGTAAAATTATCTAATTTTATACCCTCTCTTAATTGTCAAGTCCACTTATTGAAAATGTGGATTTTTTTACAAGTAAACCTTCTTCATTAATATCCTTATCAGGGCTGAAAATCCACCTCGCTATTTTGAACGATAATATTATGAGGTAGTTTAATTTATTAAAGGTACAACACGTGTCCTGACTCTTGATATATTCGGTAAAATTTGCTCCTAAATTTAATATGTATGGAATTACGTCATTTTTGGTAAGTTACGCCCTTCTGAAGGCCTCTTTTATTATTATTATGTATTCAAGGCAAGCATCGCCTTTACATTCTTTTCACTTTACTATCGATTTTATTAAAAAGCGGGCGCTGCGCTGTTTTAAAATACATTTAATATTGCACATAGATAAATATTTTGAGAGGAAAAAACACTTTGAACAGCTGTCCAAGTTTATTCAAGATCAAGGTATTGTTTTTTTATATAATTCAAACGAGCATTTGTACAAATAAATTAACTTTTAAAGCAAAAGTTTGGTGTGCGTTTTTCTGCAAAATAGAAGAATATGAAACCTTTTATGTGTATGCGAGTTGAAAGCTTTTCCGACCTGTAAAATGTGATATTTGCACAATTTAAAAATAACACTTTGCCAAATTGCATCAAAGGAAAGGCAAGAAGCCAAAGCAATTTATATAAAAAATCTTTTTGTAAATCAATTTGTAATACTGGAAGGTTTAACTTTTGGAAGTATATATTTTTTTCATTATTCCTTATCCAAACATGTAGTGAAGAAAACTTTTAATATAATGTAGAAATTTTCTTGCCCTGAAAGTGTATTGGACTGTTTTTTATATACAATTTGATTCGGGAATGAATTTTATATAACCTATGCTAGAAATTTAATTTATACGCTGGACACAATTTTATTTACTCTGAAATACGTGACGTCTGAAAAATAAACATTTTATGTCGAGAACGTAATTCAAACATATTATTAGGAAAATATTTTTACATTATATTAAAAAAATATGACAAATAGACACTTTACAAGAAGAAAATAAGACAATTAGAAATATTATTGTTTAATTATTACAACATTTTAATTAATATTTTGTTGCAAACAAATATTTACTTTCATTTAATATTATTAATTATTGCCATAATTATAATTAACTTTCAATTAGTTTAATTAAATTCGACTCAAAATTAAATTAGTATTTATATTTTAGTAAGACTCCTCTAAAAGACTCTAATTTAAATATTCATTTGTAACTTTTAACATCAATACACCATCCTTATTTACTTCTACAAGAAGACAGTTTCATCCAAAATACCGTGAATGGCGATGATCGGCTCATATTCTAAAAAAATATACGTAGAGATAAACAGCAGATTGTTGATATTTTTACAGAATATTATATTCAATTATTTTTCAGCTTGACATTTTCCCCACACAAATAATATATTAAGGGTGGAATTTTATTAAAATTTATTTAAAAAAAATAATATAATTTTATGGCTTCACTATGAGTAAAACTGCATTTATATATATTTTTTTTAGATAAGAATCAGAATGTATAAAATATTTTCACGGTTGTCAGATGGCATGATTTATATTTTGTTAAGTATATTAATGCCGTGTTAGAAATACCAGAGAAGGCTTTTTAAGGGCACTACGTCTATATTATGATTGCAAGGGGTAAATTCAATTTGAGGTTTTGTGGAAAGATTCTCCATTAGGACCGTTAGTATATTAAGGGTGAACATATTCAGGGGTAAGCGTACTTCTACTAAAATATTATACGAGTATTAAAACATTAAATACAGGGGACTAAATAAACACACCATTATTAAACCTTATTCAATTCATCTATTTTTTACCATCCAATTGAACATGGATGAATATATCGTACAATATGGCATGAATATAAACGTCATATATTTAATAAAACTCGAACAAGAACGTGAAAAACATGTGTTTTCAGTATTGGACCACTGCATGGGCTACGTCTATGTTAATGCTTTATTTTCGTATAAATACTTTGCAATTGTATGTATGGTAAATGTACACTTTGTTTCATATATTAAGAACGAATTTCAAAATGTAAGCATGCGCAGTGGCTAATTTACCGCGAACGGCTGTGATTAGTCATTAGTTTATCGACCTGACACTTGGTACATTTTTATAAAACACACTATGGGTTAAAAAAAAAATATGACGTAAAATTTAACAATTAATCAATTGATGATAAAATAATCGAATATGTATAAACATGTGTTTTTGGTGTTGGACCACTGCACGGGTTATCACTATGTATTTATTTTCATATAAATATAAAATTTTATGTATGATAAATGTGGATGTAGTCTTTGTTTTTTTTTAAATATTTGTAGAACAAATTAAGCGCGTAGAGAAAAACTTAATTACCGCAAACGGCTGTGATTAGTCGCTCATCACGACTGTTATTTGAGTTTATCTAGAATTTGACACTTGTTATTAAAATTCATTATGAATTATGACATAATAGTATATAAAATTTGACAATAAATCAATAAAACAAAAATAAAACTCATAAATGATTAAGTATGATTAATAATTAGACCACAATATAAAAAAATTATTATGTACGGGAAATAATTAAAAAATGGAGGAAAATTTGAGAAGTATTTTTTTAACATAATGGAAATAAGTCTTATTTCTTATAAAATAATTTATTTCATTTAGTAATTTAAAAATACTCCGATTCCGTATTTTAATTACGAATGAAAATATTCGATTGCGTGTGAATTTTTTTTCATTATTACCATTGAAAGAATTCTTCGAATCGTATCACATATATATTTTTACTGATATCAAATCTGTAGTCAATATTTCTTATAATCTAATGGTCAGATAAGAATCCTTGACCTAATAATATTCCCGAGGTATTTCTCAAGTTACAAGAAGCATATAAATTAGACGACCGACGCGTCTTCTTTAATAAACGTCAATATTCATCTTATTTTTTTTGCACTGAAACTATTACTATTTTTTGTGGGCGCTTTAAATTGAAATTGCGAAGCTTCGCACGTCGCATGAGAAAAACAATTTTAATATTTCATACAAGCGTTTGTGTGTTTTATTAAAAAGCTGTTTTATCATGCGGTGCTAATGTAAATAAATAACTAATTCTGAGTGTATTATTATAGAAGTAGAAGTTAGTGGTAAATGGTTTGGTTTAACCATTTCCTGTGAATGCAACGACAGGAAGAGGATGTTATGTCCATTGCAGAGAGGCTTTTCCTCATCATCACTATTAGCAACTTGTCCACTATTATATTGACCACAAAAAAATTTAATTATCTCACCTATTATGTATCAAGACCTTAGAGTAATAAAAATTTCCTTGCTCTGAGGCCAAGACCATTATAGAAATGTTACTCACATGATTTATCGAAATCGGAGACTTTTTAATTTTTTACTACTAATAACATACTGAAATAATATAATTATTATTCCTTAATAAGTCTAAAAGAAACGAGGAAAACGAAGACGTATTTGATTTGCTAATTCACGGTATTTCGAATTTCAGTCTTCGTTATAATCTTCCACTTCAAAAATATCTAAAGCGAAGGTTTATAATAATCTCTAGTGTAAATACATATTTTTAAATAATGATTGTGTGCTGATAATATACTTGAAATTTAAATATACGGATTACTTTTCAAACGTGATAATTGAAACACATTAAAATATTTCATTATACCATAAATATAATGCATGGATTTTTTTAAACATTTTTATAATCAAAGTCAATAAAAAAAATAGCGTTTCACATTTGCAGACTAAGCCGTCGATATTCTCTCTGGCTGAAGTTGTACAATCAAATTCCTAGAGAAAAATTTAATTTCGACCATTGATCAACATTTTCAGCAACCTGGCCAAATTTTAGAACTATGATTTTTTATAGCATTCATCAAACAAATAAAATATGAATCAAACGTATTTATTCAATTAGAGTTAGGAATTACAAAATAGTTATTTAGTTGTAATTTTTATAATTAATTGAACGTATATACGTAATAAATACAAATTAAAAGTCCACTATAGATAGTTCAAGGGAAGGTAATAAATAGGTAACAGAGATAAAATATATATAAAAAAAATATTCAGTGCTTTGGTATAACATTGCAAATAATAATAAGCTCTAATTCCATTTATAATAATTAAAATATTATTGCTTCAGGTGAAGTATTCATTCATCTCTAAAACAAATTAAAATGATTTGCATTCAAAATATGGAATTCTTCATTAGTATTTGTAATTAAGAGTGGGTATAAAAAATCAAGGGTTAAAATTATTCCTTCTGGATAACCAGAATAATTGTTATTAATCCGTTAAGGTTTTGTTCTATGGCAAGTTTACTTAAATTTAAATATTTACGGTCAGTATTTTGCAGTTAAACGGAGCGTAAAATTTAAGAGGCGATTTACTTAAACTCTTTTTATCCATGAAAAGCCGCCTTTCAGAGTATAAATACGGCAGGAATGTTATTTTCAGTGCATGTTCTCTAAAGCCAGATAGTGGTGACTATTATTTCAGTACAGGAATTTCACACCTATCCTTGATATTTACACATTGGTCAAATTAAACGAATGCCCCAAATGAATTTGCAAAGCATAATTAGTCGAGATTATTTTTTTTATGTAGCTGAACCATCGAATAAAAATTGTATGAAATGTTTGAACACAAAGAAAAAGGTTCATTTATATAATTCATGGTAATGAATTCAGTATTCGTTTGAAGATGACGGTGAAAAACCCTTGGCCCAGATAAAGATAGAAAAGGTTCGACTATAAAGGGCTAAAATAAATTATAGTTTTTCCACCTTGACAGGTTTATCAAGCCTTTTCCAGTCACCTACAGGTGGGTATTTTTCATTTAATAAATTTTATTATTATATACAATATGTTATAAAATTACAACTAAAATATGTTTACAGTACGGTTATAAAAAAATATACTTTTTTATAATAATAAAATAATTTATTATGACAGCTTTAGAATCTTTGGTTTATGAATATACTTTTATTAATATTTACAAGTATGAGCTCACTTTATGATGTCATCGCATTGGTTCAAGGTCAAGTTCGAATTTTTTGTTGTTGTTTACTTGCAATGTGCGTAGTGCATTTTGGTTGAAATTACGCTGTACCGTACTTTGTTTACAAATTCAAATCAGGCGGTCAATCACCTCATAAGTAAAAACGCAAGATTCTCATATTTTTTAATAATAATTAAAAATGAAAAGCCGACTTGGACCATTAATAAAAGTGTGGTTGTGTTACATTTAATGTACCATTCCTTACATTTATTTATTTATATTAAGTTCAATAAAAGACATGTTGTATAAGAGAGAAGATTATAAGTATTTCTGTAATAACACATTGGTCGTCTCAGATGGGGCATTTAAATTTCAAATTCGATTATTAGCAATTCGGGAGATGTTCCCGAGGGAGGACGAATCAATATTGATCAATACGGGAATCTGGTGAGAATATGAAATTGTGAATTTGAATTTTTATTGAATGTCTCATGAATACTTATAACATAATAAATATTCCCCTGTACAAGCAACACTTTGTTCAGGACATTGTGTTTAGTTTAATGTCTTTCTAGTCACCTTTAATGCGATTCTATTCACAAACAATGCCTCATTTAGTTTCACTACATGCAAACTAACTTTGCAAATCAGAATGTGTTTCCACTCTTATCTCATTCCATTCAAAGTGCACTTAAATAATTGATCATGCAACTGCAATTTGTTAAGCTGAGGACAAAAAGCCAATTTATTAGTATTTTCAATTCATTTCCTTCGTAAATATATTTAAATTATAATATGTCAATATTAACGTTGTAAAAAATTACAATGAGGCGACATAATTTACAGCAAACGGCTGTGATTGGTTATATTGTAACTTGTAAACTTGAGGTGTGACCAATCGTGGATATCTAGCGTCTGTATCTAGGAAAAGCAAAAAAAATAATATGTATTTATTAAAAATAAAATATATTAACTACGTATAATGGAAAAAAATACACACAGTCATTAATGAATACTTAACAGAAACAGCTTATTCCAAAAGGGTGGGCCAAACTCAATTCACACAGCACTATTAATATTATTAATTTTTAATTATTAAAATATTTTATATTTTCTTCACATTATATTTTTTACCACCCCTAAATATATTTTCAATTATTTCAAGTGCATCCTGTATAAATTTTGACAATTTCTCTGCAAATAGTATGTAGGAATAAGACTAAGTAAGTTCAAATATTTTTACTTATTAATTAATCAAATAATTTCAAAATTTGGGTCATCTGTTAGTGGCAACAATATTTATTTCAGCTAGTAATAATAAGCCGCTATCAGTCCGTATAACTCCGAAATAAATAAAGTTGTAGCTTAATTGATACTCAAACTGTGTATTAATATTTATTTTTGTTTTTAAATAAATGTTTTTAATATTTTTTTTTGCGATATTCGACTTCCCTTAAAAATATTTTTAATATTTAAAAAAAAATACAATAAGTGAATAAATATAAAAAAAATATCTACGATAACAATTAAGGTATTATTACAAAAATCAATATATTAAGCTAATTAATTTTGTCTTTTGTTTATGCTGTTAATTTATAAACGTATCATTAATAATATATTTTTTTACTATGGGAAAAAATGAGTGATAATCTATCTATGATGATAAATAAATAAAAAGATAGGCACTATACATTTTTCATACTATTTTTTTTCATTTGATGTTTTTTGTGTTGACAATTTCCAAAAATACAAATTCAATCACTGCTTAGTTACAATTATTTTGTAGTTTGTTTGTATAGTATTAATAAAAAGTGTCACAATATTTTCAAACTTGTAATATGTATAGTTGAAATTAGATGCAATTTACATCCAAGTTCATGTTTTTGAATTACTTTTCAGGTAACTTAATTTGCAATTAGCCTGCTTTCTGCTAAAATCACAAAACAAATATGATCCACTGCACTTGAACAAGTAACATATTAAATTATTAAAAAAATATCCCACCTCAAACTGATTGAATTCACGAATGATTTATTTTATTAATATTGCATTCAAGAGTACTTGAACATAGTTTTTTTATTCGTCCATTCCGTATTGCAGCCGGAAAAGAGAAAAGCACACAGAAACTTAAATATTATTTTGTAAAATATACACCAAAGGAAACTAACAAAATTAAGCGCTGGAATCGGAAAAAGTAATTATTTACTCGTAAAACTTGTTAATTAAACTACCAAACTGGATATTTTTACATTTTTTATTTTATTTACAATTAAACACTTTCATTTATTATGGATACAATATTTTGTTTATGAATTTAAGCAGAATATACATCCTAGGTATTTCTATTTATAAAAAACTAAGTAAATATAATTTGCAGAATTCAATTTTTATTTTTATTGAAAACAGTATTGTTTTATTCCTTGTTTCATTTTCATACTTAAATACCGTAAACGGCTGTGATTAGTAAAATATCGTAATATAATTAAAATATTGTTATCATTTTTATTATTATCTGACATATTTGGGCCGTATTTAATATAATAGTGTGTTAGTGAGTTGTGCTAGATAGTATGTGTACGAATAGATTAGAGTTAGGCTGTATTGTTGAACACACATACGCACCGCACGCACACACTCTTATTACACCAATAATTGTATAAATTGAATACGGCTTATGCTTAAAATTTATTGGCATTTGCTTTACAAACATTTTTAGATTTTTCGATGTGAATTAAGAGAAAATAAAATGTCATCTAGCATTTTCGACTACCTAAAAAATGGATATTCTTTATTTATAAAAAAACACATTAATATCTAATTTTTAGCAGGGGAAATACTGATATTTTTTTTCGGAAAAGTATTGGGTTAAGTTAGGCTTAAAATTGGCCTTTGGTCTACAAACATTTTTAGATTTTTCGATGTGAATTAAGAAGAGTCACCTAGAATTTTCGACTAACTGAAAAATATGTATATTTTTTATTAATAAAATACACACATTAAGAACTATTTTTTTCCATGGGAAATACTGATATTTTTTTTGCAGAAGTGTTAGGTTAGGTTAGGCTTAAAATTGGCATTTGTTTTTCATACATTTTTAGATTTTTCGATGTGAATTAAGAGACATCTAGAATTTTCGACTACCTGAAAAGAAAATCAATAAAATAAACACACTTAGACCAAAATTTTTTTCACAGGAAATATTGTTTTTTTGTTTTTGCAAAAGTGTCTGTTTTTTTGTTGTATGAAGTCAAGTGAGGTTAAATCGAGTCAATGATATTTCACCGACACAGATGAGTAATGGAAAGTGTGAAAAAGCATGAAAAGCTATCTGCGCTGAAAAGAGTGGATGTGGCATGAAAGAGAGGGTTTTTAGTAAGCAAGCAAGCATATCTAGAAGAGACGGTAAATCTGTTTGGTAGTGAAAAGCCTTTAGTTTCAATTAAGCCTTAAAAGTAGAAGTGGAAGCTTCCAGCGCTTTGCACTTTCACGCTGTACACTAATAATAATATAAATATAACTATGAGTTATAAAAGGTCGTGGTTGAGCCAGATTTGGTGGTTGCTCATATTAGAATAATTCGCTGAAAGCGGACACCAGTGTTGCCAGCATCATACATATTTATATTACATTACATTTCCTCTCTATTAATCTAGCGCTCCATTATTATATAATCAAATTTATATCAGAGGATATCTCTTGTTTATTTTGCATTGATTGAGATTAAATTTAATAAAAGTATTCAAAATATTATCTCAAATATATTAGATATCGCATTTCATATAAATAATTCGTGTCAATTTCCTGTAAACCCATATTTTTGCACTGTTCTCTCCTATTCGATAGTCATAAGTGTGTCTCCCTCACTCAACACATTGCTAGTGACTCCTGAGAGTGGTTGTGACAATATTTTGGCGAATAAAACGAAATAATATTTGAAACATGTTAAAGAAGTAGTGTTTGGTAAAAAGTGAGCCTAGATGTATTTGAGTGTTTGTTTGAGTCCATATGACATGTAGTAACAATGCATTTACCCATTTTACTGTGAAATATAACTAAAGATATGAAGAAACATGTTTACAGTATAATCTTTGCCAGGTAACTCATGTTTTTGGCCACTTGATCCACTTGAACTAAACACGCATTTAGCCACGCATGCTATATCTTATATTTATATCTATTAGATAGACCAACTATTAATTGAGAACATAAAATGGCAACACTGTTAACGTGGACACACTAAGCTTTAACATTGGTTAATGTTTACAACAATACCCGCATTCAAACTGCGTGAGGCAGCCCTATTTGGCAATCTTGGTTATGTGAAGTTTAGAATAATTTCGTCATTATTTATGTCCGTTCTTGTAATTTTTTTAAAATATTTCTTATTTGTTGGAACGAAACTGATCTAAGCTTCACATAACCAGATGGCGCGCAATCAAATTGGGTTTTGCCCCACTCATTAAATCGGAACCTTATTTATAAAAATATTATGTGAAAACTTAAATTAATAATATTAATATTTAATAAGGGATCTATTTGAATCATTATTATTATTTTGAACAAATAAATCACATTATAAAAAATCTAATTAATAGTTGGATTTTAATTAACAAATAATTTCAATTTGCTTTATTGCAATTCTCTGTCCGAATTTATTAGATGAGTCTACCTATAGTTACACAGGTCACCGACAGAGCGGCTCTGCCCGAATAAACAATCGCCTCGGTATTTACTATACAATCCAGAATATCAGAGTAAGCCTGGATCAAGACGATTAATAATATTCCCAATGGTAATAATCGATCAAATTAATTTTAAAAATATTTGACTTTAGCGGGATTTAAACCACTGACCACAGTATTTGTAGCCACGCGCCTTATCCACTAAGCTATAATAAGATATTAATAATAATGAAATCCAAACATATATATTTGTACCTTAATATTACAACAAAGAAACGTAATAATTAAGTTTATTTAAATATGTGGTCACAAGCTGTGAATATGAGTTAGGCTAAGCTCATGGAATATTGTGGAGAGCAGGGATTGTTTGCACTTAATTATTATATTATGTACTGGAAAGCCCTGGATTCATTTATAATCGAGCTCTCGTTAATGATGATGACAGTGGCGAGGATTTAGAAGTTAACTTTGTGAAAAAATGGATAGTGGGCAGAGAAGAGAGTCCATTAACAAAGGCGGAGCTTAGCACTGACTGAAGTGCATACAAAGAACTAAAGGACCTTCACCAATAAAGCTAACTATTATACTGTGTACTTTTAGATACACTATTAATGTATTAGTAAAACAAACAACAATGTATCCAGGTTTACTACTGCAGTAACTGCTTGAACTTTAGCATCGCACACTAAAGATAGTTATTCAGGATCATTTACTCTAGCCGCTTCATGTCAAATGTCCAGTACTAAGTTAACTCTCGCATTCGGATGGTACAAATAATATGTTTTATTACAAAGCTAAATATTACCAAATCCAAAATATAATCGCAAATATAAACATAAGATATCGTATGAGTGGCTAAACGCGTGTTTAGTTCAAGAGGATCAAGTGGCCAAAAACATGAGTTACCTGGCAAACATTATACTGTAAACATGTCTCTTCATATCTTCAGTTATATTTCACAGTAAAATGGCTAAATGCATTGTTACTACATGTCATATGGACTCAAACATACACTCAAATACATCTAGGCTCACTTTTTACCAAATACTACTTCTTTAACATAATTAAAATATTATTGCGTTTTAATCGCCAAAGTATTGTCACAACCACTCTCAGTGGTCACTAGGAAATGTGTTGAGTGAGGAAGACACACTTATGTCTTTATCGAACAGGAGAGAAGAGTGAAACAATATGGGTTTTCACGAAATTGACACGAATTATTTATATGTAATGCGATATTCAATTTTTATATCTATTATTGTAGTATTCTGTGCATATTCCCATTTTTTCTATATAATACTCCATTTTTTATATGCAATAAAAACAGGTGGTCCTTGATTAAAATTAACGACGTCGAATTTCTTTATATGAGTGCATTAATAAGAAATTAGAATAGAATACTATAATATTCGTTTGACCTTGGTACATCACTGTTTACAAGTAATACTATCTTATATCCGTTAATCCGGTAGATAAAAATATGTTTTGATTATATAGGAACCAAAATTTATTCAGTTGTTTCTTGGGTTACGATGTTATTAGGTCACTTGATAGATTTATCCTTTTAATACTTATAAATCCGATAATCCGGCAATTAACAGCCCATATGTGTCGAATTATTGAGACTAATTATTGTACTAAAGAATTTATATGGCAAACAGAGCTAAGTGTTAATCCAAAAAATAAATACAAGCGTCAATAAACTAAATTTAGTATAGTTTTGATAATACTCTCGGATTATAACATTTCTATGTATTAACACGAAAAATACTAAAATTAAAGTAGGAAAAAAATCCAGCGAATATCCTTCATTATGATCTGTTTTTTAAATTATAAGTCGACAAGAAAAAATTGTTGCTGACAAAGTGTAGGATTATATTTTATGTAAATTGTGAATACAAATGTTTTTATTATTATTAAAAAAAATACTACTTCATACTTTTAGTTTGTATATTTTTCAGATTAATGCTAGAAATAAACACAAGTCTAGATATATTTAAAATACAAAATGCTTCTTTCGTTTGAAGCTTGTATTTTCGAGTAGATATATTTTTTTTCAGAGAACCTTTTTAATTATTGCGCACTCGAGGGAACTCTTGGGAACAAAAAGGATTTTTATCATCATTTTGCATTTGAAACACTTTATTGTTGTGCATTCGAACCGCGCACAAAGAAAATACAAATATAATTAATTAAATATTGTATACAAATTGCGATGGGGGTTGAAGGTTGTTTGTCATTTGGGTGGATGAAGAGTGTCGCCATTGCGTCAATATATGACGTAACTGAACAGACTATTTACGTCAAATAACAATATCTCACATAAACCTAAATTATAAGAAAGTAAACGTTGTAGTAACGGAGACCCTTGTGTATTATAAGAAATGAAAAAATATTAAATCTAACCTAAGGTCATCCAACAATACAATTTTATTCTATATTTATTATAGTCGATTAATGGAAATAACCATCACCATTTTTATGTATATTAAATTAATTAATTTAAGAAATATACATATTAGCTACGACTAGAATGTGCTACGGTGATGCTACGATGTAGTTTTGCTGAAGATTTATATATATTTATTAGTCTATCGGTGATGTTAATTATTCGTCTTAATAATTGCCTCAATATTTACTTTATAATCCAGGAAATTAGAGTAAACATACATCAAGACAATCGTCAATTCATAAAGAAAATGTGTAAATTACATAAGACACACAAATATTTCTAGTATTTTAATTTTTATTTTAAAAATATTCCTCCTTGAAAACTGTCAGTTTGTAGATACGTCTTTGTGTTACTGACCCATTGATATTTTTAACTAGTAAATGATTGGATAAAATATCAGAAAAAAAGGTTGCCAAGAGGGTAAAAAACTAACAGGTGTTCAATTCCTCACAATTGTAGAGCACTGTATGGCCTATATTTTATTTTATTGCTTTATTAGGTGGTAAAATAAAATAATATAATAATTGTTAATATGATAATAATAAGGCAATATTACAAATGAAGTCGTTAAAGAGCTCGAATACGTCAAATTTAATAATTTAGTTTATAAGGCATATATTTTAATAATCTGCTTCTGCTGCTGATGATGATTATAGCTTATAAAAGATTAAATAACAGTGGTATTTAATAAAATGCATACATTCTAGTGTCTATAGATCTGAAGTAAAGGATCTGTCAAAGTGAAGAATTCCAGCTGTCACATTGACAGTGACAGCTAGAATAATTGAATTTGATAGTGACAGCTGTCAAAATCAAGTAATTAAGCCGTCACTGTCAGTGTGACAGCTGGAATTCCCCACTTTGACAGATCCTTTACTCAAGTAAGACTGACAGAACTAAAGACACTATCATGTATGCATTTTAATGAAAACTGCTGTTATTTAATCTTTTATAAACTATCATCATCAGCAGAAGCAGATTATTAGAATGCAATGCATAAATTATTAAATTTGACGAGTTCGAACTCTGCAACGATTTCCTTTGTAAAATTGCTTTATTATTATTATTCAAAACTTATTATATTCATGTGGTAAGCTATGAAGTTGAATGCAAATTTCAAAAATAGTATTTTTGTATTAATATTATTTTATTTTATCACCTAATAAAGCAGTATAATAAAAATGTGATCTACAATTGTGAGGAATTGAACATCTCTTTTTCACCCTCTTGGCAATCTTTCGTTCTAATATTTTATGCAATCATTTACTAGTTATAATTTTTCTAGAAGGTGAACCTTCTTAAAATACTCGAATACCAAAATAATGATAACAAGAGCGAATGAAGGTTATGTGATATTTATTTTGGGGCATGAAGGCAGATTAAGTGTTAAAAGTTAGTCTAAATTTATTGTGTTTGCTTAGGTCCAGTTTTTTTTTGTAGGACCTCTTTAATGTTTCAGCCACCAGCACGAATGTTAAACATGGCCTTATTTTACGACCACAACTTTACGGCTGAAACTCTTTTAATAAAGCACACTACCTCCGGCTGAAAAATCAAACATTTATTAACTATCGTATGAAGGTCACTCAATATTATGTATTTTTTATATAAAGGACATATTTGGACGTGGGCTTAAAACACGACCGGTCGGACATTTTGATTAGTCAATTTGCATTCTGCACAGGGCCAGACTTATTTTTATGCGCATAAATAAAGTGAATTTCCCTCAGTATATTAATATTCCGTTCGCTAAAAAGGCAGAGAATTTCATGCCGTTTTTTTTAATATATATTAATATTTTAAACAGGCATTAATATCCGTATGCTTCTCCATCAAGGAAGGTTGTAATTCCAACAAAAGTTATTCTGCGATGGTGGAAAAGCAGAGGGAAAATATTCAATCTATTTTGTCTTTGGCTCGGATCAAAGTATCGCGAGAAAACTTTAATAAGATTTCACCGTGCGAATTTATTCTCCTTTCCTGGATTTGTTTATTCTGCAGATTAATTTCCATTTTATTAAATATTTAATTATATTATTTTTATATACAACCAGCGACAGTGAACTTGAACGGTCACGAATTATTGATTTGTCCAGAAAGAAACTCACTCAATTGATAGCTTGTAATGGTTAAAGTAATAATTCATTATTTACAGGGTGGACTTTTAATTTTTAATCAGCGAGTGCAAAAATATAACAAATATATATTTATTATATAACTGATTTCACAGCTCTGCTAATAATAATAAGCTGCTGTCATTTATAGGCGTATCTAAACAATAATTAAAAGTAATAAATTACTAATTTTTACCCTGTATAAATATAGTATTTTAAAAATATTTCTTTCAATTTCTACCCTAGCTTTCAATTAGTAAAAAAAAATTTAAGTGGATATCCTGAAATCATCGGCAATATTAGTTTCAGACTAATATGGAGTGACAGCGGCCTATTATTATTAGCGGGGTAAATAGTTAACTCAAACTGTGATATAAGTTGATTATAAAATAATTTTAAATATTTTATTTGTCATATTTTCGCAATAATTTACCCCTTCTCAAATTATTCTCACTGATTAAAAGTCCACCCTATTTAGTTATTCAAAAAATGTTTTCATATAATATAAAATTTCTTCTTATTAAAAAATGGGAAATATATATTTTTTATTTTTAACAAACATAAGCATACATGTATACTTGTTTGTAAATCTTTTTTAAATATCAGGATAATATATGTATTACCATAAATGATAAAAATATAAATTGTGTCCCATAAAAAGTGACCATTATTAGCGGAAAAAAATATATCCTACCACACCTTAAAAAATTCTTACTGTTAAAATTTATCATTGTATAAAAAATAATAACTTGTCGATTGAGACTGATGTCGTGATTTTGTAGTAATTTAAGTTGTAAGTCTTCTCAGTATTGTCTGAAGGTTGATACCAACAATATTATGTGTATATTTTAGAATAACTACGTAATCATCTTCACAGAACAAACATTATTGAGTGGAATTCATAGTTGAACAAATATATTATATATATCCTTTGACGAGTTGATGAGAAAACGAGTAAAAGAGTCTGTTTCTCAAATCTTTGCTCATCTTTCTTCTTGTTTTCACCTTAAGCCGATTAAACAACTTTGCTCGACCATTTTTAGAATAGAATCCATCCATCGGAAAACTTTAAAGCCCTTCATCAAACATTAAAAGTTTTCAGACAATCAACAATATAGACACGACAAACATCCTTTAATTAATCACAACAAAAATAAGATTTTAATAAAGAGAAGTTCAAATGAAATGTATTTGTTGTTAATTCAAGCTTCGATATTCCAAAGAAATAATTTATATAATATTATACAATAACAATATTTTGAATAGCTGGTACGTAATCAGAATCACTAAACGATAGTTATGTAATTAAAAAAGAAATTTCATCACCTTTATGAACTTATGTAATATTATATTTCTTTGTTTTTACTAACTACCGATATATATTTTATTCAATATAATAAATAAATTATTATTAATTTCAACATGTATATTGGACTTGAACTAACTGAAAATATAAATAGGGTATCGCAAAAATAACTGAAAAAAATGAATATTTTTTTATTATTAAAAATATAATTGATTAATTCCGAAAATATTTAACAGAAACAATACACACGCTCCATCACTAACAAGTACTTTACAGAAACAGTTGATTCTAAGATGGTGGCCCAAATTCGATTCCAAAAGCACTTTTAATTTATTTATTTTTTTACCAACCCCTTAAATATTGTCAGTTAGTTTAAGTCCACCCTGTATATTATGTAAATGATCATATCATGTAATTGAATCATAACCTAACTTTAATTTAATGAATGAGAAAAACATATTTTTCTCAAAATATAAGCCAAAATACGTAACTAACCTAACCCGGGCTAATTTGTATTATTCTAAATATTTAATATAATTAAAATATGTTGTATGTTATTAATAATAGTTTCTGTTATTATTATTATTAAGGAAAAGCGATTTTGTCATGTCAAGATTGTTTACTAGATTTATATGAAGGCATAGAAGACAGGGTGACATACCATTTACATAATCAGTCACTTGTTGAACATGATTTATTCAATGAGGTGTCAATAATCGATAAAATAAGATATGACAAATAGGTTTGAATTATTCATTTATTTCCAAAATAATGATTACACCCATGCAACATTTGCAAGTTTTCCATTTCATTTCACACATTGTATTCTGGAGAAATGGTGATGATCGAACAAGATCACAAAGTTTCATATACCTTTTACAAATCCATTTGTAAATCATACGATGAACACATCGGCATAAGAGCGATGCTCAAATAAACTGGACAGTATATCCAGAATAGTTTTGATGGCATCGAAAAGCTTCATGCAAGTTCCAGGGTTTTTCTTATATTTATACAAAGACTTCGCCCTCTGTTTAGACATCTTTTCTGAAATAATGCAATTTAATTTGATACAAGTAATTATCGCAGGCAATTTCTTCTTGAGAGATAACACTCGACTGGTTATCAATCCGATAATGAAAATATTCATCCCGCTTGCTCACTCTTAAATTCATCACTTGTATAAATATTAAATTGATCAAATACTTGGAAAAAAAACGTGAAAAAACAATTACAATCCAATGCAAATGTGGCATTGAACAAATGTTTTTCAAACTTTACAATTTGTTACATAATTTACAATAAAATCAAACAAATTCAATTAAAAATCAACCATCTTTAAGTGATCGTGTATCAACTAGATTGAATCCCCAATTCCTTCAAATGCCTTCAAAAAGTTATTTATTCCTTATGTGTTGTATTTGCTCATTCACCGTTGACAATGCAGTAATAATTCAAACTCAAAACAGCTGAATAATCTTCTGATACAAATTAAAATGGTTTCAACTGCGCTTGAAATGTGTTTATTTAGTGTGTTGTTTAAAGCTCTATATATTTAAGTGTCTTTAAAGCCGACAAACAAAGTAAGCTGACAAAATGACAAATGATTGAGAGCATAAATCAAACTGTATCTATTAGCAAAATTCAAGGGGTGCCAAATCAATAATTAAAAAAACAATGTTGAATTTATGAAGACTTCCAAACATTGAAAATATATATTGTATTTGGTCGGTGTCAAATACTTTTCATTTTTTTTTCTTGTCCAATTTACAAACACATGTATGTATTTTTAATTCTGTGTATACAAATTTATAAATATAATTACAGCATTTGACTGTGCAAACTAATAATTCAACTCGGTAGACATGTCAAATAATGCTTATAATGGTATTTCAACAGCCCTGATCAAGGAAACACAGGTGATAAAAACAGGTGATTTTGGGCAAGCACACTCATAGGCCTGTTTAACAGCGGACAAGATGCGTTTCTTGCTCTTGATCGCTGCCTTGATTGCCCTTCAGGTCTGTACCGTATCTCATATTTACATTAAAAGGTGAATCGACAATTTATTCTGGAAATTCTAATCGATTTTACATTTACAAAAGATTATATTCAAATTTATATAACAAATTAATTAATATCTGTTTTATTTAATGCGAAGTAGTAAGTAATAATCAATTATTCGAGTATGTACTTCTTAAATATAATATTATCAGGTCGATTTCTTTATAAAACTTTTAATATAAAACTGTGAGAATGTATTGTACTAATTTTTATATTGTTACTTTTTATTCTAGGGCTCAGCCTTTTCATCATTCGTCCCGTAAGATTATTTGACATCAAAATTATTATTCTTTGCCGAGGATATTCACTAATTTCAATAAAATAATAAATTTTTTAGCGCTTCCACCCTCGCTAACACCTGGCGCTTGGTTGAGGATGGTGAAGTTCCACCATATGTTCTTCTTTTGAAGAAAGAAGTACTTCAATCTGGAGGAGTTGCCGCCCTCGGAACAACCGTAACTGCTGTTGGTGAATTGGCCTGGCCAAGATCTGCTTCAGGATGTGGACATTCAAAGGTGGACTAACTAATTTATAACTACAATAGTTAAAAGACTATTTTATAATATATATTATTTATGTCATTAGCTCATCAATGCATGGGTCAACCTTCTCTCCGGACATGGTAACCGAGCTCAATTCAGTGATGCTATCGACAGTTATGCTGTAGTTGTTGCTCAAGCCATCGACAACCTTCGCATTTTGGGTCACTGCTGCATCTTGCCCGCCCCATGGGTAAGAATTTTAAATATTACCAAGAAATACTGCATATTCAGTCAATTTATTTAATGTTCATGAAATCTAAAGCCTACTCTAGAAAACTCTTGCAACGATTGGGGACGTATTTATGAATTCGAAAGCATCTGGAAGTCTAAGCCATCATATGTAAGCGAAGACGTTAAGAGCATCGCTCGCAGATTGTATGCCGCTTTCTCAGCCAGGTCAAACAATGTTGGAGCTGCCGCTTCCAGCGCTATCACTGGCCCCGCCCTTGACTTGTTCGCAGGACTTCAAAATGAATTCCTTGAAGTATGTATCGTTCTAATCTTAAATATATTTTTCACAATTGTATTACAACTCTTCTTTAACCATTTATAGTTCTTGAACTTGGTTGTCGATCAATCCAGCCCCGTTGTTTGCAAACTTAAAGAAAAGCAATTGAGAACTTTGGCCGGATCACTGAAGAGTTCAGTCTTCGCAGCATCAGAGAAGATCAAGGCTAAATACTTGCCTAGATGCCATTAAGATCTTTGGCAAACCACACAAATTCTCTTATTGACAATAAATAACAAACATAAAGTAATTCCGCGTGGCCTGCTTTTTATTTTATAAAATTGAATATCTTTTTTACAGATGGATATTCATTTATCTACTGTAGGGAAAGTATGAAAATAAAAAAAATACTTTAAGATATACTGTGAGATATTGTTACAAAATACCTAGTAATGGCTTATACGGAATTATTACACAACACAAGCTCATATTCATCATTTTGGAATTATATAGCCTATGCATTAAAATTTTTTAATATATGGAAATAGTCACTAAAACAGTTAAAAATGTGTTTTATTTATGTCTAGAATCCAATGAAACAATTTCATTTATTGAAAAAAAATTATAATGTGATACAATTATTATCCATAATACTTCTTGTAAAGTTTTTTATTGATATTTTTATTAGAAAAAGTTTTGAAATTTTGGCAATAATCTAAAAGTACTTCATTTTTTTCTTCACAGCAGCATTTATTAAAATCTGTATCGGTTAATGCCAGTAAAAGCTGAAAATTTAATTATGTATTAATATTTGAATTAAATTATATTTCAATTAAATTACCTGAATAAATTCCCTATTTATTTCAAAAACATCATTACAAATAGGAGTAATACTGAGAATAGCCGCCAAGGCTATAATTCTGTCTTCATAATATTTGGATCGATGTAGCCGATAGATATGATATTTTATTTTGCATGGAAGATAGTCTCCAAATAATGTCCATATTAATTTTACATCATATGTGATATCTTGGACACTTGTACAACATGTTGGAAAATCCTTAAAATATAACATTAACAAAATATTGAATACTTAAACATTATTATGGCCCCAATTTACCTGTGGTTTTGGGTGTATTTCACATTTTGATAGTGAGAGCGATTTGGCCGCTTGATATGTACACATTGATTCCATATAACTGGAAAACATATTTAACACATTTCTTGCCGATTTGACATCATGCCACTCAAAATAGTCAACGGAAGAGTTAACCGACTACAATTATATAATTTTTTTATCAACATAACAAAAATAATATTTTAATTCCTTACCTGTACAAAAGGACATGCCAATGTAATTGTACCATGAAAATTCAGCAACGTGAATGAATATATTGAAAACAAAAATGCATTGTTCAAAAAATAACCGGTTGGCTCAATAATACTTAAATCTTTATAGAATTCGATTAACTGGAAAGCCCTTACACTCCATTCAGTATCATTTATAAGCTTCGAGTGCCAAATATTCTTTATAATTAACCTTTAATCAAATAATATTAATCTTCATCAGTATGAAATGTATAATGATATTATCACATATTAAATTTAATGTTAGTTTGATCTTCTAGGTTCTCGTTTATTTAGAATATTGGATAAATGGGGAAGAATTTACATATGGACTTTCTGAGTCTACTTGATACTTGATTAGAACTCAAGACTCTTAATATTAGTCTAGTGATAAATGAACAAAATACTTGCCTTTTATATTTTTCTGCAACATTCGGATTGTTGAAGTTCAATCTCAGGGAATAATCTGGACATTTTATATTTGGCAAACACGGAACACTTTGAACAACCTAATCAAAATTAATTATGCCTCAATTATAAAAAACATAGACAATAAGAAAATTTTACTCAACCTGAATACTATAAAGTAAAAATACGATGAACGATACAATAAATATCATTTCTGTTGTATTACACAAGTACAAGAAAACTGTACAACTAAAGTAACACTAAACATGTTTGGTGCATACTTTAATGAGTTATTTTAGTCACGAATTGTAAATAATATTTACTGTCAGTATTTCCAACAAAAGTGAAATGAAAAAAAAACTGGTCAACTGGCATAAACAATTTATTACAGACATTAAAATAAATAACATTTCTTTGGTAAATATTTCTATCTAGCTATATTCTTGGTTTCAAATTGAGTTCCATATTTTTTGTTCAAGTCTTCGATAAATTCCTCTTTTAATTGTTTTAAGCACCTGAAAAAATTAATGTTTAGTTATCATGTTTTATTACATTTAAGAACAGAAATTTTTCCATACATTCTATATGTGGTAGAATTTCTAAATTTATTTATTTCCATCGATGGAGCGTGAGGCATGTGAATGATAAAAGCTGACGGAAGAACAATAAATGTATAATTTTGGGCGTGCATTTCCATCACGTGAGACACTTTATTCCAACCAAATCCAGTAAATCTTGTATCGTAATCGGGTATTGTTCGATGAGCGACAATATATGGCTCGTAATCTGGTTGCCAGTCAATCTACAAAGGTTTATCAGAGTATTGACATAAAATAAGAGAGAATTTTTAAATAGTTTGCAATATTTTTACGCTGTAAGGAACAGTAGATTCTTTCCATTTCTGGAAATCTGTTGCTGCATGACCAGTTCGCCAAACGTGATATCGAAATGTAAAAAGATTCCCCTTTGCCAATTGACGAACTACATCGACTTTATCTCGAGGAAATTTATTCCTATATCGTTGAGTTTCAAATGCAGGCACAACTAAGCCCTAAAAAAATAATTCGATAATACAATTTTAAAAATAACTAGTTTTAGAAAAACTTACTTTCTTAGAAGGTCCTGGGTTGATTAGTTTGATTGATTGTTTTAAATATTCGTAAATTCCAAACATTGGCAAGAAGTCAATGTCCATGAGAAATACATACGGAGTGACCGAGTTTTTTAAGGCAACATTTCGAAGATAGTTAACAGGAAAATGAGTCTGTAAAACATACAGTTGTAAAAAAAATATCTATGTTACTATAGAATATTCTTACTGACTCCTTTTTTAAAAACAAGATGGTATGCAATGTTTTTTCTTGATTTCAATGTCTCTGACCATTCTTCAATAAATGTAGTGAAATCCTCAATTTCAGCATCGGATAAATACAGTGCAATACTCATAGGACCTAATAATTATTATAATATTGAAATAAATATAATAAAATATATTTTATTGAACAGTACCTTCCCAATGGAGACTCAGTTCTTCTAAAAATTGTAATCTATCCATGGATAATTGAGCGACCAGTGTTACATCAAAATTATCATTATGAGAAGATTCAAACTCCATATAATAAATATGGGTTCTCCATTTGGAATTGTGTGCAGCTCGAAAACTGTAGCAAGCGTCCGTTTCAATTATCTGTAATTTATTATTATCACTAAATAACTAAGAAAATATTTTTCAATATTGTCATACTTCATCTGTCTTTTGATCTTCATTACAAAGTAAAAGTTTGTCTCTAAGAACATTTCCATCATAACCCAAGAACATTCTGTGTATACTTTGAAAGTATTTTATATTTTTTAACTTCACTTTGTACTTTCTGGGTGAGTTCCAATGAATAATCTGTGAATTAATATAATTTAAAATAAAATGTGATCTTATTTATAAAAGGATACTACTACCTTCACGCCAATATTTGAATTTCTATAACAGTTTTCAGATCTCGAGTGATCACTCAATTGAACATTCCACTCGCAGTCAAGTTGATACGCGAAATTTGGATTTTCTTTGAGCACTGCATTCCACACATCTTGATCGGCCAAAGTCGTCCCTTTATAAATAAATAGATTTCTTTTAACAACCTCACTCCATATATTCGGCCAGTCTCGTTTTCTGAGTACATCCAGATACAGCAATATTACACCGGCATTAAAACCTCTGCCGATCGCGGGCCATGGTTTGAAATCTTTCCAAAAGTTACCCAAATACCAGTCGCTTTGGTTATCAACCATACCTATGAACTTCAGTAAATGATAAGTTGTTTCAATTAACAAAAACATATTGAATTCTAACCCACTTTTCCGTGTATCATTTTTTCAAAAACGGCCCATAGTTCTGCAATGTCTGCCATAAATAATAAATCCGTATCGAGTAATATCACTTTATGAACATCTAGGGGTAAAATTTGCGGTATAGTAAGCTTTAGCATTCCATATATTCCAGAATAATGAAAATTTGGTATCCACGAGACGAGAGGAATCACGTCTTTGATTTGGTAAAACTTCACTGAAACTAATTTATAACACTTATTTTCATAAACTAAATATGAATATTCATTACACTTACTATCTGGTAATTCCCAAGTGTTGAATAGAGAATCGAGAATATTAAATGAAATATCATCTACCATAATATGTAAATAAATAGGATTCTTCCGATAGAAGAGGATTGATTTTAATAGAGGAATTAGTGCTCGAGTGGATTTGTATCCACCACAAACCATAGCAATATGCAAAGTTTCACACATTTCAACATTGTTATTGACTTCCTGCATTGAATTTGTTTTGGTTAAAAATGTAAATATAAATATCGTTATTGAGAAATATTACTTACATTACACATTTGTCTATTTTCACCCTTGGCGAAGAATAAATTTTTAGGGTCTCCACTATTCTGAAAATAATTAGTATGTTTGTGTTGAAGAGGCCAGATTGCCCAGATGATAGCTAATGTTATTGAAGCCGAAACAAGGAAGATCATCCATGGTCGAGATAAATTTCGAAGCACTGCATTTTTCAACCGAATCGCACTGAAATTTATTATTTCAAACTAGGTTTTCTCACCAAAACCATTTGTGATAACTGAATATAATCAATGTTTGACAATTCATTTAGATTGTGGTCAATAACTACGATAACCTAAGCTTTGTATAAGAAGAGAAAGAGTGAGACTGAGAGTCTGAGAGTGAATTAAATTGAATTAGTTGCGCCCCCACTTGACATCAATTGACAGTGTCAATTTGACACTCATATATAAATACAGATTTAGGGTTACCAGAATCAAACATTTAAAACGTTTTACTTATTTTCCACCCTCACTTGTAAATAAAACGTAGGCCCGCATTCAATATAATAGTGTAATGAGAGTTTATGCGTGCGCTGCGTATGCGTGTATAACAATACTACCAAGCTCTTGTCTATTCGTACACACACGACTCACTAAAAGGCCTTATTATACTTTAATACGGCTCATAAACTACCATCCCACCATCTGAAATTTGCAATAAATTTTGAGCCTTGGGTAGGGAAAAAAATAATTAGGATAGACTATTTAAAAGAATTCAGTTTGAAATCAATTAGTATATTTTTTTTAATTGTAAAAACGTGATGTTAAATTTAAGATTAAAAATTAATTCGCCGATTCTGATAAGATACGATCTCAAGGAAATAATTCTAGATCTTTCTTCCCTCATAAGGGGCGATGTTCTTTTAATATTTCATAAAAGAAGATCCCCAATCAAAATACATGTTTTTTTAGTCCCTGAAGATAATTTATTGAAATCTGTTTTCCAATTTCTTCTATGCTTCTAAGGTACCTAAAACTACACTTTATTAATTACTATTTATTACATCCGATTGTTAAAATTAATATTAAGTTTTTACTTCATTTACTTGGATGTACTGTCAATCATTTTATATTGTTGTGCAATACATTTCAAAATTCACCCGAAAAACTACACTCTTTGTTAAACAAAAATCTATATTGTTGTTTTTATGAGTGGTGGGTAGAGATTATGAATAAAAGAGTGTAAATTAGCATGAAATGAACACCGATAAGAGGACATACTTAAAGTTAGAATAATATAAGTATTTAAATATATATTTTTTTATAAACACACGCATGGATATATCATGCTGGATTATCCGGTGGCAGTTAACTGATCGGAGAGATCCGTACCATCCATTCACAATATCATAACAACCCATAAACTATTTTTACAATAATATCAAAAACGAAAATCTATACTCTTTGACCTGATTGCTGCGAACAAAACTAACACAAATTTTTAGAATATTTTAGGAATTGGGCAAAAGGACAAATTTAATACAGAGTAATCTCGATAATCCTACACTTTTTCAACAACAATGTATTTCTTAACACAAGAACAGGCGCCTCTGATATCTCGATATTAATGAATTAATCCATAAAGCCTCTCCCATTTAGACCATCGCTAATATTGAGACAATATTTGACGAAATAAGGTACAATAATGTAAAAAACAGGCCACAATAAACACTTTTTTCCTTTTAATACTTCGATAATCCGGAAATTATTCAATAATCCGATGGTTACCGGTCGAATTATCGAGACTACACTATAAGTTCATATTTTTACCATACATATATTTACATAGCTTTAAATCATTGTATTTTTTTTACTATATAGTTTAAGGATGACATAAAATGGCAACACTGATTACAACTACAGACCTCGCTGGTAGAATTCAGAGCCATGGACCGCCGAAATGTTTACAGTAATAACAGTAAAGTAATATAGACTAAGCAATAGATAAATTTTACATTGAATATGATTAAAAATTTATAAATTAAAGTAGGAGCTATCTGTCATTATACTTTATGTATTGGGAGATGTCTTATATAATTTGGAAAATATCTGAAAATATACAAAAAAACTTACAAAGGTGTCGAGCTTGAAATTAAGCTTTATGCTCTTGATCATCCACGTGTACTCTTTTAATAAATAATTAATTCATTTAATAATCAAACCACGTCCACGATGTATAAAGAGAGAGGCAGATTTTACGCCTCACCGTTTTCCAACTATTTCATTTTACACGTGCTTTTTTTTATTATCATCAAGTAAATTTAAGATCTTTTTGACTTTGTATGACAGTAACGACAATACCACATGTTTTATCCGCCAACATCCGCTATTAATTTAGTCCTTTATTCTCATTACACTCACAGTATATTGACAATACAAAGTGGCTTCATTCAAGAATATACATGGAACAGAGCTTATCTTCCAGTTGAGTCAAAGATTAATCAAAGCTAACGTGTGTTTCTCGTCTATTTGTATTATATTAAATGAGTCATATTATTATTATTGTAGAAGTCATAATAAATGTCGGTGACATTGAAGACACCTCATATTATTTGCTGCAACCATCGCCCCCGCCATACTTTTGTGTTATGTTGTTCACCAAATCAATATTGCATTGATTCTACTAGAAACACCTGGGACTTTTGTGCAATTTTTTATTTTTGAATATTCATAAAACATGCATCGTGGATTTTGTAATCAATTCTATCTTTTTTTATACTGAATGAATGAGGACAAAATGGCAAATGTGATTAAAAAGTCGTCCAAGATATTGGTTTAAAAATACGGACTAATATGAAATGAAACATGTTTCTAGTGCAAATTTCATTTATTAAAAACGTTCAGAGGCAATATAAGTTACAAGAAGCTGTGATTGGTCACACCAAAACACTAAATTATTATATGTATTTTGATTCAATATCACCAATCACAGCCGAATGTGATAAGTTAAGTTGAGTGTTTATTTACCTGTCTAAAGTTTGAAATATACAAATTACAATTATAAATACAAAGAGTACCTATTTAAGATAATTTGACTACGGAATTGCTTCATACACAATTCGTAAACGGTGGACGCATCTATTTTATTTATAACAAAATATGATAATGGTGTAGATGGAGGACCAAAGAGATGAGTTTGACAGAGGCAACACTGTAATCAAGTTTAAACAGCCTATCGAGATTTCACACGAACTGACATTTACCCATATGTAAACAATCAGTGTTGCCACACTCAGACTTCTCTACTTGGTCCTCCATATTGATATTTATACATCCAGCTGTATGGCCTGATAATCGGGGGTATCAATTGGCGATTAGCACATTTTGGAGTCGAAACCAAATTATAATAATAATTTATTATACAATTCGTTTATTAAATACGTGCGTTAGTCTCAATTAGTCTCATTTGAACAAGACACGCTTTTAGCTATTCAAAAACATCAGAAGAATGATTGTTTGATGAAAAACCGTAATAAATATTTACCAAGGCACTGTATTTTTGCTGTTACTTTTAGTGATTAATTAAGTTAATATTAAATATAAAATCCCACAGGACTATTTAATTAAGTAAATTGATGGCAAGGATTGGGAAAAGGGAAATATCATAGATTGAAAAACCAGAGATATTGTTTAGACCATAAAATTTAGAGGACATTGCCGACGCCTGATGGGGATAGGCACTTTTTAAATAAAATGATTCCCAAGACCCAAATAAATATAAAAGAATCTAATGCATATGGATATCACCTCAAAATCCCAACCTGGAAGATCTGTAGTTATAACCCAGTAATATTAGCAAAGAACAATGTGACCGTGTGATAGAGGACACAGAAGAGGATCGCCCACTGGAATCTTCATACAAACAGCACGTGTTACAAACAAGCAAGTAAACAACACAACACCCACTATCATCACCATCATCATCATTACATATGCTAATCAGCGGCTCTTATCCTTGTATTTGTGATGCAGAACATCCTCATCGAAAAGGTCGTAGGGATAACAGGCCGCATCCTGGCATGTCTTCAAATACTGCCTCTGTGACCAGAATATTTTACTATGATTTATTTCTGATTTATACATAAGGGGTGGAAACTTATATAATGGTGTGATGAAAGTGTATTAGTGAGTCGTGCTAGAGCTGAATAGTATTGGTGCGTATACGAATAGAGCTTCGTAGTATTGGTGTACAGCAATGAGCTTATACGTTAAAAGCTTGACGTAAAAGACGTCAAAACCATAGCAGGCACATATGAAATGTAGCATCAAAGGTTTCGTGTGTCAGTCGCTTGGGGCGCTGCTTCAATTCAAATTATATTGCGTCGGTATCTGTCACTTAACGTGGATTTTCATTTCAGGTAGCTGAAGGTGTTTACTGCTCGCATTTATATGTATAGGGTTTTGAATATGCACATGTATTAGTGACCGGCCATGTTCGAAAGTATGATGGAATATTGCATGGTGCTTCTATAGATAACACGCACCACACGCATAATCTCGCATTACACAATTATATTGAATTCGCCGTTTGCGATGTAAAAGTGTATATTGCTCTTCTAACGTCTTAAACGATTTTTTATAATCTGATAGAAAATGCAATCTTTTTCGTTAATATAATTATTTGTTTGGTCTTATGCAGGCCACATAAGCTACGGTTTGGTTGCACAGTTCTATTCTGTGTAAATATACTAAAGTTGTTTTATTTATAGGTAAACCGTAGCGTGTGTGGCCCGCATTAACCATGCGTATACAGTCAAATCATCAGATTATAATTATTAAAAAAAAATGTTCCGAATGCCGGTGAAGGGTGGTATTATTAACAGTTTAGTGGATTGACTAATAAGAGTCGTTTGCGGTATTTATTATTATTGGAAACATTTTAAACGAACTTAATAAAGGGAGGAGCAAAAGTCTTGTATTCATTTTGATTGTACGTCATCTTTATTATGTGATGTTTAGATCAGTTTTGCCCTAACAAATTGTCACAAAAAGAGCAAAAATACACTGATATAAACGTCACATAACCAAGATGGTAGCGAGACTTTTGCCCCACCCGTTATAATGTTGGCGCTCATATATTGTATACATAAGTTAGCATTTTGACCAATAAAATATTTTCTCGCCTTAAAAACACACGTGTTGATTGTTCATACTCTACATATTGGTGGAACAAAGAAGAGAGCCGATGCACTAAAAATATTATACAGTATGAAAATATTAGATTTATTTAAATAAGCTTAGATATTTAAGTATCTTATCCTTTATAATCAAATATTACATACACAATAAAACAAAGAAAAATCTAAGCAAAGCAACTGATTATTTAAATCAATTCCAGCTGGTGCATAATCTTTCCTGGTCGATTAACATAGCAAAATGTGTTTTATTGAATAATTTGAATATTATTTGTACACGACCTGCTTTTATAATGTTTATTATTTATCACAGCTGACAGTTATATGAATGATTACTTAAATATTCTTCTTCACCTAAACTAATCAAATATTCCATCCACACCCACAACACAACACCTTCTACTATTCCAAAGACCCACATTTTATACCATTACCAAAATAAATTTAAAAAAAAAGGCAAATAAAAACATTAGTACAATATATTTAGTCACGTTTCAGTCGTTTAGACGACCTCATGTAAATCTAATAAAACATACAACAAACCTGACTTGCATAGTATAATTTTTAATGCAATTCGAGGGTTGGTCTTCGTACAATATGACATTGAAACTAATCACTATAAATTGTACTGGGAGTGCCTTCTATTTCATTATTGTCTATTGCATTTGCTAAGGGATGATACCAGCACATAGTCTAGACGTGAATATTTATCGATTTTCGACTATAAATATACAGACATCGAGTAAAATTTACTACAAATTCCCATGCAATACAATTTTATTGTTACACTTCAGGAAAAATTGAGAAATTGAAGTGTTTATACAACATGTCTTTAAATAAACACCACAAAATAATAATATCAAAATAAGTATTGCCATACGATACTAACATAATTTACTCACTCATTAATAATAAGCGAAAACTCAGACTGTCAAGTCATTGTCATTTACTAAAATTATTTTTTGTGATCGTGTTGACATTACATGAAAATATTTAAAGTTCAATTAAAGACATATTTAATACATTATTTAAAATGATAAAGCGATTGTTAGCAATTTATTTCGATAAAAAAATATCACTATGAAGAAAGTACTAATAAACGATACAATTTAAATATTTTAAATTAACTAGTAAGCTATTAAATAAATATAACAGATCGATAGTTATTGAATGAATTATTGGTCATTAATTTGCTTAAAGCGAATTCATTTTTGAATACAAATACCAAAAATATTTTTGTTGGATGTTTACATTTTTTTCATCCGTTACTTTGTCATTATTTTAATGGTTTGGTCGAAATTTGCATAGAATGTTTAAATTACCAGCATTCTAACCAAACCCTAACAAAAGCGTTAAATATATAACTAAATTATTTATGAGTGAAATGTGAAGAAGTAAGCATTTTAAATAATAAGCATTTATGTATTTTCAAAAATATTAAAAAAACTCGTTTGAAATTGACGGTCCTAAAACATTATTTTATGGGTTATTTTGGGGTAGTATTATTCAATTAGGAGTAATGGATGATAAAAAGTGAAAAGGAAGAGATTGTCTACCCATTATAAGGATGGTCAATGAACTGTAATAAAATATTATTAATAAATGTATGAGATATCGATACAATTAATATTGTAAAGAATGTGTACACATCCTGCAGGAAGAACACATATTAAATCCACACTTTAGCAGACCTATTTATAAAAAATCGCTAATACATGTAAGGGATGTTGTATTTTAAATAAAATTTTCAATGGATATTTTTTTTACAGAACTCATTTTACCTGCTCGTATTATGCTTGTTCAACGCAATAAATAAATATAACAAATTTATTATCTTAACAATAATTGACAGTATATATTTTATTGTATTTCCACAGCTAGATAATTGAAATATTAAAATTAATGTGCTGGGTTAACAGGGTATTTTTTAACAAGCCATTTTATATATTTTTAATGAAATCATAACCCGCATTTTGATAATAACTCCAATTCTGCAAGATTTTTTGCTTATGATCGACAATGTCGATTAAAACTGCATATTTAACTCAAAAAAAAAAAATATTAGATATATTTTTGTCATCCCTAACTCAAAATCGTCAAAATATGATTTACCCTCGATATATTTTCCGTAGAGCGTCATTTTAAATAACCAGCGTAATAGCTCAGGTGATACGTAGTTACAAATACTGTAGTAATGAAAATATGCTAATTAGGCCAGTACTAACCTACGGTGCAGAAACATGGGTTATTACCAAAACTGAAGAGGATAGGCTACTTAGGTTCGAGCGGAAGATTCTTAGGAGGATCTTGGGTCCTGTTCAGGAGGCACCGGGACTATTTAGAATTAGACGGAACGATGAGATTTACTCATTATATAAGAGCGTGAACGTAGTGCAGTTCATTAGGGCTTTAACATTAGGTTGGGCCGGACACGTGGAAAGAGCAGGAGGATAGTATCGGAAATACTATCCAGCAAGCCTGTGGGTAAGAGAAGGCAGGGTAGACCTAGGCTAAGATAAGGTAGTTAGGAGTTCATTCAGTCATCATCGTTCGAGCTTACCGCACGCACTCTTGGTTGTATCCGTTTATATCTTTTACTTCTACTGTTATTTGTTTTTTTTTTTTTTTTTTTCCCTATATACATTTTTTTTCTCTCATTCGTATTCGTATGTATCTTTTACCTTATCTTTACCTTAATCTTTACCTTATTTTTTAATCTTATCTCTTCGTTATTATTTTATTTTTATTTTTTTTTTATACACGTCACATCAAGTGTTTTTTTTTTCTCCTTTTCTATCTTTCTTTCTCTTCTATATTTTATCTTTTTCATATTATAATCTGCTAAATAATTGCATCAATATAGTCGGCCACTCAATAAGCGTATTTGTTTACTTAATTTACGTTAATCGACTTTGACCGACGCGGCCGTGTGCAAAATAACAAATACTAATAATATACAACAATTTGATTTTATATAAATAACTAACACAACTAAAATATTGCAAGAACGGTCGTGCCGGCTGCAGTCGAGCATTTCTTTATTTGACTGACTGCGCTAGTGAGCGACCGTATTCTCCGCGGTTGTTTGTTATTTTATTAAATCAATAACTTGATTGCACATAAATGCCTACATACGCGTAAAAAATGCCTTTAGATAAACGTGGGAGTGTTACACTCAGTCAGTCCGAAAGCGAGACAGACACTGAGAAAGCCCCTGCCAAGAGACTACGTAGTACTCGTAGGGTCCCCAATGTCAATCCCGAAAATGAGCGTAATACGCTCACAAAAATGTTAAAAGATCTTGAAAAGGACATTAACGAACTTAAAGGATCTAGTAGACACGCCCTCTTGGCTAAGGTGCGTGCAGCGGGCACAATTGCCAATACCTACGAAGTTCGCATCAGCGATCTTGAAAAATTAGGGAGCAACTGGCAAAATGCGCATAATGCGTTATTGGAAGGCGTCATACCAACAATGAAGCTGATCCTAAAAAACACGTCACCCACAAACTCAGGTAAATCATATGCAACCGCAACGACAGGCTCTGTCTCAACAAGCCCGCCAATAGAAGCTAACGGACAGCGATTCCAACCTCGAACACCGAGGGCTGCTGTACGCATTGATCCGCTAGGTGAGACTACCAAGTCCTCAGCCGAAACCAAAAATGTTTTGCAACGGGTTGTCGATATTAAAAAACACAACATTAAAATTAATTCAATAATTAAATGCCGTGATAATGGAATTATCGTTTTTCCCTCGACCCGAGAGGAAAGCCGGCGCCTAGCCGAACTTCCCGAACTAAAATCCGCCGGCCTAAAAGCAGCAATCCCAGAGCCAAGAAATCCGAGGGTTATTATTTACAATACCCCTAAAATAGAACCAACAGAAATCATTACAAAGTTATGTCAACAGAACATAAGCGACATAACAGATGAAGACCTAAAAAATATAAAGGTCTCCCACAAAGCCGGTCCTCGCACTGGTCCCTCTCATCTAGTATTGCAGGTCCCGCCCAAAATAAGAGACACTCTGGTAGAGGCAGGACGAGTCTACCTCGACTGGGAGAGCTGCAGGGTAAAAGACTTTATCGGTGTTACACTCTGCAACAAGTGCTGCGCATATGGACATCCGGAAAAATACTGTCGCGAAGTGGAACATACATGCTCTCACTGTGGGGGGAAACACGCAAAAGACAATTGCCCCAACAAGAAATCTGCCCCCAAATGTGCGACTTGCACCCGATACCGCAAACCGGCATCTGATCACTCAACTGGTGACTCTATCTGCCCGGCAAAGGAGGCAGCCTTTGCTAGAGAATCGTCCCGCATCACTTTCCAATGATAACCATTGGACAACTTAATCTGGGCCGAGGATACGCTGCATCCCTAGAAGCATACCAATATGCCCGTGCCCGGCAGCTTGATGTACTCCTTGTTCAGGAGCCGTTTGTGGATCGGGGAGGTATTGGTGCAGCAGAATGTGCAACGGCGGTGATCTCCTTCGGTACCCACCCATCCGCAGCAATAATTATATTTAATAAATCTCTTAATTTTTTAACCCTGCCTCACCTCTCAGATGAATGGTGCGTCTGTGCGCAATTATCTATGAAAAATATGTGTCTCGTGATTATATCCCACTACTTCCAATTCTCTCACCCTACCATGGAACACACCGCTAGGATAGACAGAATCCTGTCATCCCTAGATCCGAACAGTCTGGTTTTGATGGCCGCAGATGTGAATGCACAATCTGTACTATGGGCCCCAAGTAGCCAGTCGACCAAAAGCTCATGTAACCCTACAAGAGTGATCCCGGTGGAAAACCTAATAATGCAACATGATCTGGTGGTTTTTAATGATCCCTTTTCGATGCCAACATTCCGAACATCACGATCAGAGTCACATATCGACGTAACTTTTGGCACACGCTTGTTGCACGATTTTGTCTCTGATTGGAAGGTAAGTGATGATATCGCTCTGAGTGACCACCGACTCATTACGTACTCAATAAAAAAACTTCCCACAATTTCTCCAAAGAATGCAATACCCAAGCGTTTCAAAAATGAAGGGAATTGGGAGAGATACAGGACCCTTATAGAGCGCGGCCTGGATCTTTTTGCAAGAGAAGTATCCTCCATGAACGTCAGCGGGGCTGCGGAGCGGATAAACGGTGTCATTGTGGATGCGGCGGAGTGTTCCATCGGTCGACGTGGTGTAGGAAAGATCAGAAATCCATTATGGTGGACGAATGATCTGTCGGAATTGAGAAGGCAAACCAACCGCAAGTTTCGTCTGTTGCACAATGCTCGTCGTAAAAACCAGGGTCCAGCACAAATTAAATTTTGCCTGGTGGACTACCGAGCCACCCGAAAAAGATATAAAGATGCAATTCAGAGAGCAAAAAATGAGCACTGGAGGTCTTTCTGCTCAATGGCGGGAAATACCGATCCATGGGGGATTATATACCGGGATACGAGGAAGAAGGAGCTTCAAAAAGTGCCCTGTGCCATCAAAAATCCCGATGGCACTATAGCTCTCACACCGTCCGAATCTGGCCAGGCACTCTTGAAAGTTTTGCTACCGTTGGATGATCCCCAAACCGACGATACGCAACACGCAAAAGTTAGAAGTCTCATAAGTAGCCCGTACAAGAACGACACCGACGCCCTACCGCCGACTATGGCTGAGCTCGGGGCAATTGTGCAACTTTTAGGTCCGAACAAGTCTCCAGGGCTTGACAGAGTTCACAACAGACTCGTTAAAGAAGCATGGCCAACCATTGGCAGTACGATTACGCACTTATTTGTACGGTGCTTCGAAGAGGGCATTTTCCCCGATGCCTGGAAGACGGCCCTTTTAAAGGTAATCCCGAAAAAATCGACTAGATCTCCGTCTGACCCCAAAGCTTATAGGCTTATTGCACTTCTTCCCGCATTAGGGAAGCTGCTGGAAAGAGTGGTTGTCTCTAGGATTGAGTCTTACTTAGAGAACAACGCTCCGCTCTCTGGAAAGCAGTATGGTTTCCGGCTAGGATGTAGTACAACTGACGCCATCAGTAACATCGTTCGTATCAAGCACACTTCTCCGAGTAAGTACGTGCTCGGGGTGTTTTTAGATATCTCGGGCGCATTCGACAATGCCTGGTGGCCCATGATTCTCCTCAAGCTAAGGCAGAGGGAGATTCCTGGAAATTTATACTCGATAGTGCGGAGCTATCTTAATAATCGCCATGTCGTATTAGACACCGGGGCCTCCATAGAGTCACGTGCGGTTGATCGAGGCTGCCCTCAGGGTTCGGTGCTAGGGCCTCTCCTATGGAATGTCCTATACGATGATTTGCTGGTTTTGCCATTGCCAGAGGGCTGCAGTATGCAGGCCTACGCGGATGATGCCCTACTTTTTGTAGAGGCAAATTCAAGAGATCAGTTAGAAAATAAGACCATTCGGGCACTAACGAGCATTTTCGCGTGGGGTCAATTGAATAAACTGTCATTTGCGCCTGAAAAAACGGAATCCTTGCTAATTAAGGGCAGCCTTTCCCTTAAAAATATTAACTTTTCTCGGCACGCACCCTTCAAGACTCCGACAGACAATTTCAAATTAAAAATCTCTGGGGAGGTTTCGTATCTGGGTACAATTCTGGACACAAAACTGAACTTCAGACGTCATGTCGAATACATCACAAAAAGGGCCACCTTAGCGTTCTATAAGATGCGAGGTGTCACCGGGCGCGACTGGGGGTTAAACTTTAGAACACTTAGAATTATCTACAAGGGCTTATTTCTAGGTATAGCTACGTATGCGTGCCCCGCGTGGCACCACAGGCTCTCAGTCGCGGGCATAAAACAGGCCCTGCTGAAATATCAGCGCCCGGTTTTGACTGGCATAGTCAAAAGCTACAGCACAACTCCAACGGTCTCTCTGCCGGTGCTCGCGGCGGTCTTCCCGTTGGACCTGCAAATTGAGGTGACCCGTGCCACCTATGAATTAAATCGCGGTCGGTCAGTCACTCTTGGTCATAGTTTAGTTGAGCCCTTAAGCACAGAAAGCCAGTTCTCACAGTCTAGGCGTATTGAAAGTGCTGCAACGTCAGTTTGGCAGCAGCGCTGGGAGCAGGCTGATAAAGGCCGACTCCCTTTCAAATTTTTCCCGTCGATTACGGAAAGAATCCGCATGAGACACATTGAGCCTGATTTCTTTACGTGCCAATTTATTACTGGCCATGGTAATTTTAAGGATTACCATGAACGTTTTAATACCGAGAGTAGACATATTGCGCTTTGTGGTTGCGATGATCAGTTAACATCAGAGCACTATCTATGGAACTGTGAGGAACTACAAGGTGAACGAGAGCTACTCGTAGAATCTTTGTTATTAGGTGGCAAAATGGGGCCAATAGGTCACGCTGACATGGTCAGCTCTGCGAGCAATTTCACCGCGTTTAAGGCTTTCTGCCATAAATTTTACATGCGTGCAAAAAAATACAGTAAATAAATAAAAAGAAAAAAAAAAAAATAATAATAATGTGGATCGGCACTATTTTTGTGCATCACGCAAAACAGTAGCTCTCAATCTGCTTAGTGCAAAGCGGTGTGGTAAGAGGATACCCTATCCTTACAGACACACCGGGTGGAGGTGGGTAATAGTTAGGAGTTTAGGTATTAATAACTGGAGGAGCATTAAGTGAAAGATGCTGGTGCGGGAAGCCTTGGTTCATCACTCAACTGGAGTGCTTGTGATGATGATGATGATGTATGAATAGAATAATGAATCTAGAGGAAGCAAGGGAGATATGCAACGACAGGAGGGAATGGAGAAGGATTGTAAATTTATAAATCTGAGTGCAGCAACAGACCGGGCCAACCCCGAAAGGGGGTAGTGCGTCACGGTATATATTCCCTATTGACCGGAGTCCTTCAGATCTAGTAGATTTACATATAGTGACACTGTGAATCGAACCCGAGAGTCTCACTCACGAATTATTCAGAATATTGATTGATTGTCTACTGTATTAAGAAAATAGTTGAGAAGGACACAATTGTATTAATAATAGTTGAGCGGAAGTGTGTTGAAGATGATGCACTTCCGCTACCCTGTGAGGCTGTATACTATTTGAATGGACCAATCACAGCCCGGCATCTTCCCCCCACCACTACACACACACACACACATACACACTGAGCAAGCGCGCCAAATGTCAAATAACATCACTTCGCGGCACGCCGTCGTGCAAGCAACACGTATTTGTTATTCATTATTAGCAATCTCTTAATAATATATCGCGATATGTGAGTGCTTCAGTCACTAGGATATTCATTAACAACAAGGTGGGTTTATTTATACTACATCATATACATCAGACAACAATAATAATTGAATAACTGCAATAATCATAATATTGCACTTTTATCTGAAAATATTGACCTTGGTGTGTGTATTTTTTGATAATGTGACTTTCTTGAATGTGTACAAAATGCATGCATTGTCGTGTTGAAAGTGATATTTAATTGGCCTTATTTTGAAACGTTGACTCGGCGGTTAGTTAATTAGCTGTTTGAACTATTTATTAAGTATTTTATATTTTAATGTATGCAATAATAATATCATGCCTACTATTTGTTCCTAATGTTTGTAGAGCAAATGTGATCACTTTAGATAATCGAGAGGGTATTTTTTTTAAATATGCTTTAAACATCTTATTACAGTTTATAGTATAAATATTTTTAAAATGTGCCCTTTTTCGAATTCAAAATAGTGAATTAATTTCAATATAAATTTGGAACAAAACGTTTGTAATAGTCTTAATTATCGGCGGTTTAAACTGCAAATGAAATAACTCCATTATTTAAAAAAAAAAAATACTGCATCAAGGCATTATTCAAAGCTCCCAAATATTTTTTTAAAAAAACATTAAAAAACCCATGTAGATATTATATTTATGGAATACCTTATGAAACACTTTTATGTCGTTCCTTCCCAATTTTATTAATTGGAGTTTTTGTACCAAATTTATTTTCAATTATATTTAAATGTTTAAAGTTGATTGGATTAATTTAATTCCAGTAAATCAAATTTTGGAGGAACCACATAAAAATATTATATAATTATTAATCTAGATATGTTTTAAATATTAGAGGTTGCGTTTTGTACAATAATGTCTTGATATAAAAAAAGTAAAAATATTGCAATAAAAAATTTGAGTTATCCAAAACTACAACAAGAGACACTTAGTGTTGCCTCTGTCAAACTCATCTGCTTGGTCCACCATCTTGTATGTATAAATATACATTCGGTTTTTTAGATCAAGCCGTCGTTATGCCCCTTTTTAATAGAAATATATACCTAGATACGTCTTTAATATATTTGAAAAAATAAAATAAATACGTGTTTTATAAAATCATAAAAATCTTGTAGTCGCTTATAAATAAAAAATGGCATTTTTTTTAAATATCTATATAAAATGAATGTGCAATAAAGAACAGGATGAATGAATGTCTTAGAAGAAGCCGCACTTCCCTTACAAACTGGAAATGTAGACAGGTTCAAAACGACTTTCTTTCTTTTTCATTAAAAAAAATATGTCTTCAGCGCTAGATTATGTTTACTTGGCCCTTTTTCGTGGTACTTTATACACCGATCAAAATATATTTTTAGATAATAATTGCAGTTGTACAATAATGACTATGCAATTGGTTGATCACCTTGTACTGTTGAGTTATTAAGTAATAGTGTAGGAGGATTTGTCACTGCTTTATTATAATTTATTATTACAATAAATATCATCATCAGCAACACAACTTTCTATATAAAATGATTTGATATGGCCAAGTGCAGTGTGTGTGATTCTTGTTGCACACGTTGGAATTGCCGACCACTTTATAAATATTTGATATATTATTAAATAAAGTTATAGTGAAGAAACTTCATAGGAATTTGTACTTTCCCTGAATACTTAAGCTACTCTGGATTTTTTTTATATTTTCGAATGAGTCATCGTTTCTTTATGTTTCCACCCCGGATATTTATTATCAACGAACCCCATTTTTATATGAGAACATTCTCGATTACACTGCATACTATGAGAATTGTGATAAATCCTTAATTCCCGTATATTTTATTTTTTATTTAGAAATAAACTTCTGATATATATACAAATTGGGTTACAATTAGTTGAGATCATTAGGTGTAAAACTGTATATTTAATTTTAAAAAATAATGGTGATAAAACATACATTTTTTCTTTTAGCCCTTGGTATTTTTTACTGGATTATTTATTTAATTGTTTATAATAATTAATTATCTAAGTGTAAAACTGCACACAAAATAAGGTTAAGAATCCAAAACTATCCTATAATTTCTTCTTTTATTCTTATATAATATTTAGTTTAATTTATTTGATTTTGTACCTGTTTTAACTATTGACACAAGGTTATAATAATCACTTTAGTACTTGGAAATTTAAAGAACATGCGATTAATTGTTATTTATATTATTAAATAGGCTTTTAATGTTTTACTGGGCGTTAGTATTTAGTTTAATTGTTTATAATATATTTGATTTTGTACCTGCTATTACTATTTCTATAAGTATTAAAGTCTTAATTATTAATACTTTAAAATTTATAAAATATTGATTTTCACATAATTAAATAACACCAAATTTAAATTTGTATATTTATCTAAGTGTTAATAAATAAATAAACAAAATCTTCTTCCAAACGATTATTCTAATTATTAATACCATTTTGTGGGAGTTTTAACCTTGTGTCTAATTAATTTTTTTGTCTAATTAATTAATGCTTATTTATTTGTAAATTACCGATTTCTATAATAATCCTTAAACGTGTATGATGAATGAGTTCACCGCAAGATTTGATTACTTATGGTTTATTTAATTTTTATTAAAATATATTGAAAATTTTATTTAAAAAAATCATTTTCAATTTTGTTATTTATTAGAATTTCAATTTCACATTATTTGTGTAAGAAAAATGCAATATAAACAGTTTTTAAACATAATAATAATTTAAAAATATATGATATTATAGTGGTAGTATGTATAGTTATAATAGGGAGGCTGTATTCCCGATCGAATGTAGCGTCTGGCTGTACTGAGCATGCGCACATCATCCCCAAGGACCACCATCCATCTTTTACAGGATACATTAACACATTGTTAACACATACTTCCTGAATAATTACCCTCTTTAAGTATACCCAGATGGAGCGATTTATTTATAGAATATTATCGAACGGTCCTCTTTTATGGCTGCACTTTTTACACACTTACCCCTTCGAAGGGGGTGTTTTATCGTTTAATATAATACTTTGCCGCCAGATCTTTTTTATTGCCATCTTATAATATTTGAAC
>JAGTTH010000256.1:0-11426 GCA_022606485.1 Agraylea sexmaculata | reverse complement strand
CTAGCATCTCTCCTCAAAATGTTTGATTTGAATGTTACCTTACTTACCAGTAGCATGATTCAGCCCAGCCTTATACACAATAGCCTTAATTTAAATTGAAACGGATCCGTATATTATCTGTTAGATTGAGTTGATCAACCTTGGTGACTTTTTTTTATTAATTAATGGAAGAGATGAGTGAAGAGATCTTGAGGTCCAGTACAGGAAATGACCAACAGACAGATGGCACGCGCTACAAACTGCTACTTTATATTCCGGCAATAACAGGGTTGTCTATCAAAAAGTAATACAAATTATGATTAATTAAAAACAATAAATAAACATTTTATCGATCACCGGTTATATAATCAAAATAAAATACTGTTAACAGCAGGATGAAAATAAGTTTCGCTCTATTTGCAGACTGCGTACAAAGTGCATTTTGCTAAATTTTATACGAGTGATAAAAAACTGATTCCATTTGAAAGACGCAGAAAACCACACATTTTAAAATCATATTTAAATTTATTTATATATTTACAAAAAGATTTTTCAATATATATTTTATGAAACCAATATAGAGTGGAATTGAGTTTAGTTTTTACATTCAGATGGGTTCATGGAAATAACTTTTGTTTTTCTGGACTCCGAATATTTCCGAAATTTCCGCATTCCAAATTTCCATTAGATGGGATTGAAATGTAAAAATAAAATATTTTGGAGTTACGCAGTCTGCAAAGAAAGCTGACAATTTTATATGTTTTTAACTCCACATAATGGTAGAATTTTGCACACTTATAGATCATTTATAATTTGCTAGATATGCTGTATTATTGGTAATTAATTTCTATTAAAAATTCTAGTTAGTATAATATTCTTATATAAACAAAAAATGATTGTTTTTTGTGTTTTATATTTATTACATTCATTAAGTAATAATAAAAAGCGCTTACAAATCAAATGCAAAAAATCATATTTTTTAAATTGATACTATTAAAAATGATGATACATTTTAAGAGTAACAATCTGGCTATACATATTATTAATTTAAATTGAATAAAATAACGAATTAGCAATGAAATTTTCCGATAAATGTCAAAAAAGCGCCCCCCACTGGATATGAATTTTATGTATGGAACAATTCCAGAGATTTCAAATATACTTTTTTATTTCATATTTCTTTGCCCTCACAAATTTTCATTGTATAGCTGATAATTGTTTTATAATATTGTACAATTAGTTAATTCGATATTTTGTCTAGTCTTCATATTGTTAGCTTAGATTAGTTGAAGCCTCTAGTTTTTTTCATTTAAAATGTATATTATTATATTATATGGATTGGACTTTTAATCTACTTCTACATGGGTAAATATTTGATTATAATCTAAGAATAATATAAATATTAAACTTAGTTTTAATTAAAATTAGTTTAACCCTAACTTGATACATTGAAAACAGCTTCGTTGTCCGTGATATGTCATTATACGGTTTATAAATATAAATATGGGTTCATAAATGTATTCAATCATTAATAAATATTCTCTAAAATATTTATTCGAGTGGCAATATTTATTAGATGGAAGTAGTGTGTAATTTATATATATGATGGTGATTGTGTGTCACTTGTAACCATTATTTATGGGGTTAAATTGGCCGAACACTTGAAGGGGTAAGGTCACATTATGATGACTGGCGCATATGGACCCTAATTTATCATCTCTCTAATACTATCTTCTTTTATAAAATCAAACACAACAAATACTCTGGAATGTGCTAATTGAGTAAGAGCTGTCTAGACTTGTGTTTAAACTCCGGACATTCTTGCTTCTTTCGTGAATGGGAAAATTGCTCCTCTACAATGAATGAACACTTCATTGACGGACGACCGGCACACTTCACAATAATAATTAATATATAAATGTGTGAAATACCTTTACTTGCTTGGGGCTTACCGGGGGCTTAGGTTCATATCGTGTTGTCATAAAAATATTATTTTTTATTTTTTTTTATTTTATTAAATATAAAAAAAATATATGATATATGAAATATATAATAATAATAATAAATAATAATAATAATAATAATAACAATAATTATAATAATAATAATAATAATAATAATAAATAATAAATAATTATCATATATATGATATAATATATGATATATAATATATGAAAGATTGAGGCAAGCTAACGTGAAGGGAAAGAATACAAAGAACTCATAATGCCAAAAAACCAATATGTGATAATAAAAACATAAAATACTGCCTGATGTAAAAAATGAACGAAGCAATAATTTTTTTACTAAATATATACGTATGTTGAAAAATATCTAACACAGTCAATTGTATTTTATGAAATTTTGGGATAAGGTGTATTTTTAAAGTCAATTTAGAAAATGTTTAATATTTTTATTGGGTTGAAATTTTTTATTAATCAAAGTCAAATCAAATGATAAGATAATAAATACTTATATAGAAAGAAATTGGGAAATACCACAAACAATTAATGTTAATAATACTAGATTTAATTTCTCATAATGGGTTTAAATAAAATCATAAAAATAAGATGATTTTCTGGCAATCTATATCAATAATATCAACTAATAAGCCATACAATTTATTTATAAGGAAATCAAGTTAAAGTTTAATTAAGACTTAGATTAAGACTCCTATTATTAAAATCCCATATTATAGATTTTTTTCAAAGAAAATATAATTTTAAACACTATTCTCATAGTTAATTTTGCTATAAATCTAATGCTATAGTTCTATGTATTTCGTTTTTAGTCTTCAATTATGTCGCATGTGTGTTTTTGTAACTTTTTCACATTTATTATAATGATTATTGTAAACAAACATGTAATCTTTTTTAACATGATAATGTTATCATCGTGTTAAAATAAGTAAAAATACCATGTTATTACTGTAAATTATATTTATAGGAAATTATAATCTGTAGCTAATATTTTTGTCGAAATTTTTAGGAAACAGTGGCAATTCAGAGACGAGACTTTAATACAATTCCTGGCCAAACTATTAAAAGTATTTAAAAAAAATGATGTAGGTATTCGAGGGTGTCTTACATAATGTGATCTTTTCTTATTTATACAATTTTCTACTTCAGGGACAATAGAATGATATTGGTTTTATAAGTCAGATTCATATCATTGATATATGACAACTTATCTGTGATTCTTTAAATTGTATACAATCAAACGTTTTTCAACCTGATGACCGTTGATTAAAAGTGTATTTACGTTAAGTGAATGGGTGAAGTGGATGACGTGTTTTATGGGTGGCAATTATGGTTTTATGAGTTTATGGGACATTTTATCACCGGGACCTTTTTAAACATAATAGACAAACCGAATTTGTGTCAAATGCTCCATCACATTACAGACACACTATTATGTATTATCCTTGGTATATTTGAGTACAAAGTAAGCAGTATTAGAACACAATCATGGCTAAAGGACTTAGTCATGGTTAAGATATTTGGCAGTGATCGTAACGTGTTTTAAACAGAGCATTTCGATTTCAATTAGTAAAACAATTGTTCTGTCAGACGAGATGTTGTCTCACCATTATATTTATTACTTCGTGCCCAGGACCCATTCCATTGCACAACAACTACTGATACCCTCATAATAAATTAAATAATATATTTATATTGTATACCTGCTGGCTGAATCGCTTAATGAGTGAACAGGAGAGCCTCGGGGACGGGGTGATCATACCTTGCATAATAACTAATATCCACATTTATTTGCAGTATATATATATTATTTAAATATGTGAGAAAACTAAGGCTTGTCATAAATAAAAAATTTTATAATTCAATAAATACTTGCAATAACAATTACACGGGTTTTCCCCGTACTTTTTATTATTTAATATTAAGTACCTCTAATGTCACATAAAAATGTTATTCTCTGGTTATTTATAGATAAAACGATTTAAATATTCTGTATGTCTAATTCATAAGATATTTTGTATTATATGAACAATACAAAATTTAAATCAAATAAAGAAATTGTAATATATAATAACGATTTCAATATGTAGGTGTTAAAACTAAGCATTCGTTTTTAAGTTCAATCTAGATTTACATAATTAGTAAAAAAATGTTAAGTATTTTTTTTGGTTTTAGGGTTGTTTTTAAAATCACACATTAATTGATTAAAATAATATTAGTTTTAGGTATAAATACATATGGATCACAAGTACAATTCTTTATTGGAGACTTTATTGGACTAAGAAATATTTTCTAAAAAATCTATAATAAGGCGATTCAATTATCGTTTTAAACAGGGTTATCCGTGCAGTGCTCTAACACTGAAACACAGGTTTCTAAGCCCATTCGGGAGAGCTGTGGTTATTGGTAGAAAATAATATATATTTTAGATATAAATAAATAAATATATATACACATATATATATATATATATATATATTAGACATATGGTATTATTTGTGTAAATCATTGCAAACTGATAGCTAATAAATAAATTATAACAAAATAAATATCCATGTGTATAATGTTACATAAGTTTAGACAATCGAGGTATATTAATCTGAAATTTAAAATTTGATGTCAAAAAAAAATATTTCTTATAAAAATGGTCTTCAAGTTAAGATCAGTTCTGTAAAATATTTTTTTCGGGTCACCTATTATTTATAATTTAGGCTATTTGTTTGCGATCCCTGTAGTAGTTATGAGGGCACGAGCCTTATGATAATAATACGAGTAGTATTAGTGGATGCTATAAATAGAGTAATGATGATATTATGATCCTTGATTTGTCCTTCTTAAAAATAACCACCCACAATATCCTGCGGATGTGACAATGCAATATTATGATTTGTCGCTTGCCTTTCTCCATAATATCCCCCTATCAATACAATTACTCTACAATAACAATGCTTCTGATACAACAAATAAAAACCATATTTAAATATTAATATCTCATTAAATCGGAGTCGCTTCTCATCACCTGCTTATTAAAACAAATATGTGGAGAAGTAGGAGAGTCAAACTATTTTTAAAATGTCACCGATCCGTATCTAGGTCGACCTCATAATAGAATTTTCCGAAAACTAAACCGATGACACAGTGTTGGCTTTCATAAAAAACAAACAATTTAATAAAGAATATCCCTTAATTCATTATATACAATGAGCTCCATTCTCACTGCGGGGAACAAGGCGCCCGTCTCGATACTTTAATTGCCAAAAAGACATTACCTTCAACATTTGATTAAATTCACATTATTATTGCTACTATTGAGCTAACCTTGCCTAAAAATATCATAAATTTATTTATTTATTTATTTACGCTCCGAGGAGCTTTTTTTATTATTATTTTAGAAAGGGTCATTTTGAGAGGGTTTTTTATACACAACAACGTGTTAATTGTCTGTCGGTGATCTTAACTATTGTTAGTTACACAGGTCTGCCCGAATAATCGCCTCAGTATTTACCTTACAATCCAGGAAATCAGGGTAAACCTGGATCAAGACTATCAATCGGGATTTTATTAATATTATTCCCGATCTCCCAATCGTAATAACCGATCAAATCAATTTAAAAATTCTTGACTTGAGTTGGATTTGAACCCATGACCACAGTATTTGTAGCCACGCTTCTTATCCCCTGAGCTATTACGCTGGTATAAATGTTAATGTTTATGTCTATATTATTATTATGTAAGGTTTTTATATATTGTTTCATTATAAATCGACTTTTGGAATCAAAATGCGCTTATGCTGTAAATTTAAAAAAAAATTTCAATCAATAACTACGACAAATATACTTAAAAAACTATAGAACTACATAACTTATTTATTTTACTATCAATTAAATAAGCAATTACCAATCAAACCTTGCGATAAATTAAAAAAAAAAGCGTCATCAGTTCCAAATTTTATATGGAGCAATTCTGAATTCTATTGTAATAAATATACACTCTTTTTTTAAATAGGTATATGAAAAAAATCTACAAGAAATTTTTCCCTTTTGAATTAGTTTAGATGGTCTTTTTCAGAAATTCGACTATTTTTTTACCAATTAGGAAATAAAATGCATAGTTAATTTGGAAATTAATATCAGTAAAATTCAATATGAAATATTTTAAGGGGAATGGTTTTTTTTCTCTAATTATCCATAAAAAATATAGAATTACACAGTTTAGATTTAGGTTAGGTGAGCTAAAAGTTTATTAATTTTTATTATAATTTAGATAATATATTGTTTTGATATAATATGATCAGATGTTAATATATCATCACATAAGTTATGGGAAAATATATAAAGTTAATTAATATTATTATTATAAATAAATATGGTTGCCAATTACAGGTAATCTAAACAACTATGCCATTTTTATAAAAAAAAAACTTAAAAATCCCAGTCTAATTGTTTAAGTACATGAAAAGGCTTAAAATCAAACTGAACATTGCTATTTACGATTAAAATATAATGTGGAAGATAATGAAGAGATCACGGATGAGTTAATTTCAAGAGAAGGTCTTTAAAATGCAAATATTAGAGGGTTTACCGTACGTAATTTTATATAAAATAATGGTCAGGCGCCTGCAGTGAACAATTAATAAGAACATTGCATTGTAATAAATACACATTGGCGGCTCGGCTTTGTTATTAATTCAGTATTAACGGTGTTTAAAAGACTTCAACACCAACAGCGAATACTGACCGCCCATGTTAAGACATTCCAGCTTTTCATTACACATCCTCCTCATAAATATCATTATGGACCAGGCCACGATAAACACGTGTAATGTATTGATAACTGCAAATTAGCACCGCTTGAATCGAAAAATATACACAGGCTTTGTGATGAACCTTCACAAGTATTCATACGAATAATTAAAACATATTCTGTTGTTGAAAGATTTAGTTAATTGTTGATTGTAGATTTTTTTTTAATTTTTACTGTAATCCATATATACCTATTGTATTTATAATATTTTCGTATTAAAGGACGCTCTTTATAAGAATATATTAATATATCTTCAATATCCATGGGTAATTTTTTGATAATTATCATCGCTTTGCCGTCATTTTGAGATTATTTTAATGGAGGCAGGGTAACAAAAAATCATAAATTATATTTCTACATTAAATTTCTTCATAGAAATTCTTCATTTAGATACATGAATATTCTCTCTAATTATTATAAAAGTCCGAGCTGATTATACTAAATACAATTTCATCCTTCGAGAAATTCCACTAAACAATGTGAAATAATCGATTATTTATTTATGTTTAAATTCTCTTTGCTCAAAAAAGTAAGGAATCTATCATTGTAAGTTTACTCTTTTTAATTCATATACATAATCCATATTTTATATCAATTGTTATTAATTGGTTTTAGAGTATTGCATTTTTACATTAAAATTTTGATTTATTTCCAATTCTAATTTTTATTCTCTTGTTAGGTTATCCCATATTATATTGAGATATTTATATCGATGGGTTTATAGATTATTAATTAATAGATACACTGATGATCTAAAAGCTTTTATATATTATTTATTTAATAATATTATATATATATATAATATTATTAAATAAATAATAATAGCCTTTGACTAATATAAGCTAACATTAAGACGGCTAGACTATTTGAAAGAATAGTTAATATATTGAATTGACCTTTAAAAATTAGGTAAATGTACAGAATAATAGAAAATTTAATTATTAATAAAAAAGTGAAATAAATATGATTTAAAATCTTTAGAATTCGTAACCGGTAGACGCCCTTTTTAAACATTCATTGCAAGATTTATTTAATAATTACTCATTTAACTTAAAATTAAATATAATAATAGTGAATCCAAATAGTTACTTAATAAGTTTATCATAGTGAGTTTTTGTATTTTTTCCCATAAATTATCTTATGACTTTTTAATTATTTTAAATATCAATTGAAGTCTATAAACTTAATATTGTAACATCTAATCATAATGTATCAACACACTGTACGCAAATTATATCTAATAAAGAAATTGTATAATAAAAAAAAAGTTTATCATAATTTTTAGTAGTTATAAATTGAGAAAAATATTTTTACAGCCAGTTTTACCTTAGTTGCGTAAGCGCATTTCTATTCCAAAGTTCAACTCTTTCTATACGAATGGTTTATCTTTTATTATATCATATATTTAACTGAATGAAAATATGTACATACTAATAATAGGTAATAGATATCTGAAGTCTTACTTTCATGTGTAGATATGTCTAAATGTAAGCTTATAGGAGATTAATTAAGCACAAAGTGGTCCACGGTAAGTATGTCGTAATTAAATATAAACGATGTCGATTAGGCTTCGATATATTTCAAATATAATTATGAAAAATGCTCGAGTTGTATGAGAAGTTTCCTGCTGTGCCCAAGATTGATATCGTTACACACTTCGAAATATTATCTCGAATAACTTCTCCTCCAAAACCCATTGTGAGGCTCTTCTTTCCATACATTTAACACACTCGGGAATCTATCATTCTTACAATGTGTAAATTGCTACGATTACATTCTTTAGAATGCCTTTTAATCATATTATAAAATATTCACTTTCGGATATTTATCAAACTACATATCGCCTGCTCCAACGTATAATATCGTAAGTGCAAATAAATATGTATGCTCTAAGTCTTTATGGAACTGAGCCACATATTGCATGTATGAAATGTATGAAACGTCAAAAATATTGATTTTCAATCATTATTCAACCTATTAAATGGGACTTTTTCGAAATAGTAAAATAGTCCTATTTGACCGGCAACTAATGTAGATTCATCTATTATTTATAACACATTTCATGTCTCTGTCAATAGAAGGTATTTAATCGTAAACTGTTATATTTTATAAATAATAATAAAACTGAGTGCCACGTGACAGGCAGTGTTACTAGATTGAATATGTGGCTCAGTTCCATAAAGACTTAAGAGCACACAGCATTTTTTTTTGCACTTACGATATTATACGCTGGAGCAGATATATGTATACAGGGTGGACTTGAATTAACTGAGAATATTTTAGGGGGTGGTAGGGTATCGCAAGAACAACTGTAAAAAAAAAATTTATTTCTTATACTTTTTTTAAATTTAAATAAATTTGTTCAAATTCCGCTCAATTCGAAATTCTTTATTTGATTTGATCGGTTATTACGACTGGGAGATCGGGAATAATATTAATAAAAATCCTCATCGATCGCCTTGATCCAGCAAAACAACTAAATGTATAAAAAATCAAGATGGCGGATCGATTAGACGAGTTTGAGTGAGATACAATTAGTCAAACTCATCTGTTCGTTCCGCCATCTTGAAATTTATCATCGGCTTGTCCGACCTTCTAATATCGATGATTTTGGGATAAGGCGATTGGTTCAAAACCCGATCAAGTAAAAAATTATAATAATATGATTTAATAAAATCCAGATCGATTGTCTTGATCCATGCTTACTCTGTTTTCCTATATTGTAAGGTAAATACTGATTATTAAGTCGGTGACCTGTGTAACTAGTAATAGTTAAGATCATCGACAGATAATTAACTAACAGTTTGTTGTGTCTAAAAAGTCATATTTGTAAAAACTCTTTCAAAAGCTATAATGTATATTAAATAAATAGATGATAATAAAAAATATATATTTACACTATATAACCCTATAAAATATTATCAGGCAGTGTAAGTCCGCCTTGTATTTATTACATAATGTATGAACTATTTAGATCTAGGATTGTTTGTACGTTCTGACTTTATTTTAGCTTTGTTTGTAGGACTCTTCTTTAAATTTTATTTTAATAAATGTGGATTCAACGATAACCTTATTGGCCATGGTTACATTTATTCGATAATAAATCAAGTGCGTACACGTGGAAAGCTTGCGGCACAATGCGTCATAAAGTCAATAATACTTAGATAGAATACAAGCCTCGTGTTTAAATTAAAACTAGCTCGTAACTTATATATTTGTGAGGCAACATTTCGTTGATAAAGCCTCCGGGGATTAAATGGGTCTTTAATGTGCAAGAGATCTTGTATGCAATAATTGCAATCAATTCATCACAACATCTCCCGACCGCATAAATCAATCATTATTAAATTAACCAATAATATATTAAAGCATCAGCAATGGTATTTAAAAAAAAATTCATATATGTTTTGAAGCAAAATTTTTATCCTAAGTGGTCGTTCTTTCGTGGTAAATTCAAGTCAAACACTAATTACTATGTTGGTTTTAAAACATATGTATAAGGTGTGTATGTTTCAAACCCGAAATTTTTAATAAAAATAAAACAAATATGATAATGAGTTTCGCTTTAATAATATCGATGAAATATACCCATACCTAAATAAAATTAAAATGCAAACTTAAAAAAATTATTTTATGACGTATTTACAAGACCTATGCAATTTTAAGTAGCGTAATTTTGTAGAAAGGTAATTTAAAAATATATATATTTTTTTAAATGGTCAAATTTTACATTAAAATACAGTTGAGCCTCAAATTTCTGAACACTTAAAATTCATACTCTTTTTAATATTTTAAGACTTTTTAAAAAATTTAATACAATTAAATATATTGAAATTATTATTACATAATAAATACATTGAAAGTCTGTAATATTGCTATTGATCGTGCCTTTTTTATGAAAAAAAAACCGATACATTCCAATAAAGTGCTTTTACATGTATTAAAAATGTAAAATATTTACATTATGATAAAATGATCGAATATTTAAATTACTATTTTTTGTGTGTTTTGTTTTTTCTTATTTTTTTTAGGTATTCATTAAAATTGACATTCATTAATATATTATAGGTATTCATTAATTTTGTAAAAAAAACATATTATAACTCTATTATCTCTCTTTTTATAAACATATAAAAAGAGTATCTAAAATGTTTTATTATTGAACGTGAAGTATCTCTAATGTCACATAAAAAAATATTCTCTTATTAGTTATAGGTACAAAGATTTATATATTCTGTAATAGTAAGTAATTCAAATTAAATAAAGACATTGTAATGTATATCTTTAATGTGTCCAGCTTTAATAATATACTCATTTATAATTGTTCAATTTTGTAATCCAAAAGTGTTGAGATTTGGGCAATTCTCAAAGTAAAAAAAAGAGTGGCAAAAGTAGGGTGGTTCAAGTTATAAAGATTATCAAGGCTTTACTGTATCACTGAGATAAATTCAATTTAATAATATTCGGAGAGAGAGAAGATGTTCGGATAAGAGTTTCGCAAGTGAGATATCTTATTACCAAATATAGAAAGCAAAGGTAAAACGATTGTTTATGTATACAATTTAGATAATAGAGTGAGGTGTTATTGGCAGGCAGTGTGGTCCAATACACTATGCTGATTATTATAATCCAAGACAGCTTAAAGTATTCAACTAATTATTAATGAAT
>JAGTTH010000250.1:0-25416 GCA_022606485.1 Agraylea sexmaculata | reverse complement strand
TTTAGTGTAATGTTTTTACTCAAATCTGCGATATTTGCTTTGATCATTTTTAACTTAATGTCCTCGTGGACTTCTTTAAGAAATGTGCCAGGTTCAAGATCCAAGGCCATCTTAAGACACTTGTTTTGGACAGTTTGAATTTTATTAATATGACTTTTTGCCGCAGTAGACCAAGCTGGGCATCCATACAGGAGAATCGGTCTGATAATTGATTTATAAAGAAGTAGCTTATTCTTGGGCGACAGCTGACTACGCCTGTTAATAAGTGGATATAAGGTGTTAATAGCCAGGTTGCTCTTGTCCACAGCATATTTTACATGCTTGGACCAGTTCAACTTGGAGTCTAGGATAACTCCCAAATACTTGACTTCTTTGAGCCAAGGAATTTGTTCGTTATTGATACTAAGAGGGGGGATGTGGGATCGCTTTCTTTTGTTAGTAAATATTATTGCTTCAGTTTTACTCTCTTTGAGTTTTAATTTCCAGCGAGAGTAATACTGTGTTAGTAGGTCTACAGATGCTTGGAGGCGTCTACGATTTGTGTCTAATCTGTAAGATGATGTGAATATAGCGGTGTCATCCGCGTAAAGAGCTAAGGAGCAATTACGAGGAATAGGGATGTCATGGATGAAGAGATTGAAAAGATAAGGAGCGATAATACTTCCTTGCGGAACTCCCGCAAGGATTGGATGCTATACAGATTTAACATTGTTAATATCTACTGAGAATTTTCTGTTAGTAAGATACGATTGAATAACTTTGGTGAGATATGGTGGAGTGTTAGTGTTAATTAGTTTGTGAATGATACCATCAAACCAGACTACATCAAAAGCTTTGGCAAAGTCCAGGAAAATCATTCCCGTACTTTTTTTATTATTAAAATTTCCTCTAACATGCTGTGAGATTCTTGTTAGTTGTGAAGTGGTACAATGGCCAGGTCTAAATCCGAATTGTTCATTAGGAATGACGCAATCCAGAGTTTTTCGCAGGCGAGTTAATATGACTTTCTCTAGGATTTTACTCATGCAGGGGAGGAGACTGATAGGACGATAGCTACTGGGAAGGGATTTGTCTTTACCAGGTTTAAATAAAGGGACTACTTTAGCTGCTTTCCAATTATCTGGAAAATATCCAAGAATAAGACACGAGTTAAATATTTTAACCAAACAATCAAGAGCCTTTTGTGGTAAGTGTTTAATAAGAGTGTTGTTAATGTTGTCGTGTCCTGGTGATTTTTTATGTTTTGATTTTTGAATAATATCAGAGATTTCAGAAAGAGTTACCTCGTCAATCTCACATTCAGAATAGTTGTGAAGATTCCTAATTGACTTAGTAACTGCTTGTTCTGTGAGACTATCTGTAGTGTCATTATGTGTCAATGTGTGTGCTTTAACGAATGTTTCAGCGATGAGATCAACTTTCTCCTGAGCCTTGTAAATAATTTAATTACAGTCTTCGCTCCTGAGCGGAGGGATAAAGGATGTTTTTCTAGTCATCGACTTACACATCTGCCAAAGTGAGTTATTTTGTGTTTTGAGAGACCTTATCTTCTGTTCCCAGGATTCATTTTTATGAATTTTAATTTTATGTTTAATTTCTAAAATTAGCGCATTTATGACAGATTTGAGTTTACAATTTCTTTTCTTTCGCCACTGATTCATTAATCTATTTTTTACATGAATTAAGTCCACAATTTCAGATGGAAGTTTGTTCTTAAAAGTATTGTTAATGGTTTTAACAGGAATATATAAGGCGGCGGCGTTCTTAATAGAATCTGTGAGTGTAGTGATTGCATTGTCAACGTGAGATGTGTTGTTAGTGTCGAATTTAAGTGTAACGTTATTGTTAATATGAGTTTTGTAAGCGTTCAAATTAGCCGTCTCATAACTAAAGAAGGTTTTTTGGGTGATTTTGTAATTTCCGCCGATGTTAAATACAATAGGGAGATGATCGGAAGAAAGTGACTGTATTACGTCAACTTCGGTGAGAGAAGGACAACCCTTAACCACTGCAATATCAAGGATGGATGGATATCCTTTGGGTGGGAAATGCGTTGGACTTTCGGGGAAAAGGATACGAAAGTCTTTTTTATCACAATATTCTCTTAGTAAACGGCCATCCTTATTTCCGCGAATACAGTGCCAAAAAGTGTTTTTACAATTAAGATCACCAGCAATTATAACATCCTTACCGAGAGACATAATTTTGTGGATATCATCTTGACAAATTTCTATTTTGGGTGGCTCATAAACCGAGGCAATAATGTGAGTTTTATTATTAATAGATACACTAATTGCTATTACTTCAATTGAGTTAGTTTTACGAATTACAACTTTCGAATGACATATAGAGTCTTTCATCACGATCAAAACACCACCGCCTGTTTTGCAAACTCGATCGTTGCGATGTATTACAAAACCTGGTCTTCTCAGAATTATATTTGTATTAAGAAACGTTTCACTTACCAATGCAATGTCAACACTTTCTCTTAACATAAAGTCAATCATTTCGTCGAATTTATTTGAAATTCCCCGGGAATTCCAAGCAACAATCTTAATATTAGAACAGTGACTAACCTTAGACATTATCAAGTGATGCGGCGAGCTCCATGATGAGATATATCCTTTCATTCTTTGTCTGACATGTCTTTAGCTTCCGCTGAAGCTCTTGAACCTTCAATACAAGAGTCATCAGGTCTCCTATCGGCATATCAGCGCTAGAGATTGGGGCGGTAGTGCTCTTCGCAGTAGATGTGGTGGTGGGACCTTGGGCAATCTGTGCCCATGACAGGTCAGTCACGTGATGTGATGTGGACGGGGAGATGACCTGGGCGGCCATTGGTCCACGAGCAACCTGGGACCAGGAGCGTCCGTTGACGATGTTCGGGGGCGGCACTGGTGCACGCTGGGTGGCCGGTCTCGCAGCTGGCAGCTTAGGGGTAGATCTTAATTTGATCTGCTTCTGTCTGTCAGGGCAATCTTTGTAATTTGCAGTGTGGTCTCCTCCGCAATTGCAGCATCTTGCGGGGGAAGTGGCATCCTTTATGCATGTGGAAGTCTGGTGATCGCCGCCACATTTCACGCATTTGAATGCGTTGTTGCAGTTGGATGCTGCGTGTCCCCACTGTGGACAACGGAAACATTGCGTGATAGAATTTCTCCCAAGAGAGTATTTTTCAATTGTCACTCTACAGTGACAGATATTGGTGGTGTTTTTGAAGTCACCCATATTTGTCTCATTGCTGAGATTTACTAAATATAGGGGTGACTTTGTAATGGAGCCATTTTTTCCTTTCATTAGGAACACGTCTATTATAATAAAACCTTTGTCGCTAAGGTCCTGCTTGATTTCCTCTACAGGAAGCAGAGGCAGGCCTCGTATGACAGATTTTTTAGGTCTGTTACATTCTAACGTAAAGGAGAAAAATTCCTTGTTTAATGATTTCAGGCCCGCTTTAAGGGCTCTGAAATCAGTGATATTGCTGGTTTGGACTCTGACTTGTCCGTTTGGTTTATAATGTAGTTGGAATTTATTGATGAATTTCTTGACAATCGTCAAGTTTTCACCGTGCCCTGAAGATTTGAGATATAACGGGGGAGGTTTTTTGACATCCTTATCGGATGACAAAATTACCTCCCCCAGCGACTTAAATTGGTTTTGTTTTGGAATGGAAGTAGGAGTAGTAGGTCTTGGACGTTTGATCGGGTTCTTTGGTAAAAGAAACCCATCGATCGTCGTTTGAGCCATTACGTTTACGAGTTGACTAATGAGTATATGTTACTATGATAAGGAGCGATGGTACCTGACAATAATGGTGAAGTGGATTTTTGGCGGCGTTGCGGCAAACTCGTTATCAGGAGAGGTCGCAGGGCGGCAGACCGGTTTGGTAGTTGCGACACTTGTGATTTGTTCTCGGTAATAAAATAATGTTCATATACATATTATGTTGTTTATTCCGTCATTCTATTTATTGGTGAACTTTATCAAAAAATACAAAAAAAATGATACAAATAAATAAACCGTGTTATTCTACTTGGAACCTTTGTTAAGAATGATTCCTTAATAACAAGATGTCAAAATAAGCAGTAATAATGGCTAAAAGTTTGTCACATTCTCGCACAAGATTTAAACGGAGCTCTTGATGTTTATTATCATCTTTTCCAATCCGCTTGAAATATTTTGATGGAGTTCCCGTAGGATAACGTAGTTTGAGTCTCAATGGAAACTCAAATATAATATGCATTTCGGGCCAAAAGCCAAAAAACAAACACGAAACTCGGTCAAGAACTCGGGTCAAGTCAAGACTTCATATTAAAAGGGAAGACATTCATTTACCCAAGACATGTACAACTTCCAAGACTGTTAATGCAATCATCTGCACAAGTATAATATTTTACTGCAAATATAATGAAATTCTTCGAATTAATATTATATATAATTAAGTTACGGTGTGATGTTGGCGGCCATTGTATTGTTATAAAGTTATTATTATTAGATCGAAGCATTATTTATAGAATATTAGTTTGTTGTTGTTCAATGATCACAAATTTCTTTAAGAATATAATAGGGTGTTATAAATATATTAAGGGTGAATACCCATATATATATATATATATATATATATATATATATATATATATATATATATATATATATATATATATATATATATATATATATATATATATATATATATATATATATATATATATATATATATAAAATTTATACATGTGTTGAGTTGTAAAAATATTGAATATTCACAATTAGAATAATTCATTATTTGTTCTGTTTCTCAATACCAGTGTATTATTCCCACGGAATTAACAAACAGGCATTATGTGGTCATTTTGTAGGCTTTGTTTGCAAAATAATAACAATATCCTTTGAAGTGGTCCAGAATGGCGTAGGCCACAAGACTCGCTACGACAGCTACGATTTTGCCACGACTATTGTAAATAGTTAAAACTGTGTTTGTCCAACCACAATTTCTTTTCAAATCTCCCCATGCATGATAATTGAATTTCATTCAAAGGAAAACAATAAATTTAATATCTTTTTAGAGCATAAAATATTATCATGATTAATAATTTTATTGTATTATATGATTAAATAGTTACGAGATTTTTAATATAAACATTACTAAGCCAACTAAAAGAGTTTTTTTATTGCAGATCTTGTTGGTGAAAAAAATACGGAATGGAATACATTAAGTAAAAGGTGAGTTATTGTTTATAAAAATTATATTATTCCGGAGTTGCATTTGTAATACGACTAGATATTTTTTATGTTAAATAACGTAAAAATATAAAGTGCTATTAGTGGATTTTTTTGTTGATTATTTTACTGTAATTGGTTCTAAATCGTTAAGTTAATGAAGTGGTTATATTGTCGAAGGCTTTCCAACGATATGTTTACTCGAATAAATTGATGGTTTGTTTATTTCCATTTAAAGAGCTTCAATGTACAAACCACTAATCACTCTGATGCCTTAGATCTTTAATTGGGATAAATACTAAAAAATATAGAAGGAGTCCAAGACACGATTCTAATAAAATTCGTAATGGAACTGAAAAATCAGTAATAACGTCTTATAGGATGTTTCAATCTGTAATTTGGTATTTTGTATTGTTGGTATCTAAAAGACCTTTCCTGGCCGAAATGGTTTAGTTTTATTATGTTTTTTATCCTTTCTTTTTCACATTTACAATACCTTTGGGAATGACACTCAAATTAGACGCCCCGTTTACCAACACTTATTGCGTAGACAATAGTGAAGATTATTCTGGATTCTAAAGTAGATAGACCAAATCCAATCTGAAATGATTTTTATTTATATTATTCGAGGTTTTTACAGTTGTTCATGGATATACTGTGACAGGGATATAAAATAACATTATGAAACCGAGTTATTTATGTCAACAATCCTTTTAAAAATGTTAAAAACATCAGCGTATTTTTTAACAATCCCCCCCCCCCCACAAAAATACAAATTTTCCGTAAATTTGATCGAAATTCAGGTTATAAAATGTCTTAAGTATTTTTTAAAATTAAAAATCGTGTTCATTTTAATTGAAATCATCAATTTAAAATCTTCCGATAATACGCATATCAATTTGGCTTCTTAGTCAAATTAAGGTATTTGGAAGATTATTGCCCACTTCATTCGTGTAAATGGTAATGATAACGACACTGCGTATGTGTTAGAGTCAAAATGGTTGGCAATTTCAAATTCAAAACATTGGAATTCGAAAAACGGACAGAAAGGGCGCCATGTGCAAAATTTTCAATTAGAATTCACAACAACGCGCCACACCAAAATGCCATTTTCTGAATAAATGTATTTCGTTATTGAAATTTATTCCCCAACAAGTAAAATAAGATCTTCCACACAAATATTTTCGGATAAAACCAGACCACTTTTACGCTGAAATTTACATTTATTTATCGAACGAGTCATCAAATCACATGCTTGCTACACAAGGTTTTTCGAGGAAACAAGGGTGTAATTTAAGGTGGATTTCACGCTATATTATAATATTTCATCATCTGAATTCTGGAGAGGTATTCTCTATTAAAAATACACAGAAAAGCTATTTGGGTAAATGTGGCCGTGTGAATTAATACGATTCAAATTGGACGCTGAAAAATGCGCATAGCTAAACAGCACGAATATACCAAAGAGGCGCTCACTGAAAAAAAAGATCCGTTACTGAAAAAAATAACTCTTCTACTGAAATGTCGCCCTCGATTGATGTTTGAATTAAATATATTATTATTTATACTAGAAGCGTATTTATACTAGACAAAACTAAACAAACAAAAACCTCGAAATTAGAGCGAACGTTACTGATTTCTGGAAAAACTTACTTAGAGAGAGTTATTCTGTTTCTTAGTAACCATTTTCTCATACTTGAAGATATTTATTTGTACAGATCTGAGAGAAATACTAAAGTTGAAGTATTATATATATTTGTGGAAAACAGTTGGATAGAGAAGAATTTATTTATTTTAACCTCTAGAAATACTTTAAGAAATATTCAAAATTAATTTTATTTCAGGTCAAATTTAATTTATATTATCATTTGGTTGGGATATATTTTTGAAACCTCGTCGAAATGTGAGACTTGCATATGTTATATTAAATATCCTGTATTTTATAAATATTTAAGTTCGTTAATAGTGTTTTGTTGTGGTGTTATATTTCATTGGTTTTGCTGAAAGCTTTTGACTGTGAATTCAAAGTGTCTGTTACATTCATATGAAATGTTGATAATTTATTGCTTGTATGGTAACAAATCTTTATCTCAATGACAAAAAACAAATATTATACAAAAAAAACTTGATTTTTGTTTATTATTTAAAATGAAATCCAACCAAGCATTTTAGAGGCTTTATTTGTATATGGGGGTTGAAAAATATTTTATCAGGAAATTTAAAACGCTTGTGTTAAAAAAAAATAGCAACGCATTCGTTTATATTAAATTTGGTCAAAATTCTCTATTTCATAATTAAACTCCCCTTTTACTGTTTCCCACGTCCTTTTTGTGCCTTTTCCACCTTTATTTGGCGAAAAGCCCGTGCTCTGTATTTTGAATGACCCCGACGAGTGAATTTCAACATTTTCCTGAAAGTCTTCTAAAAGGACTTTATACAGGGTTGATGTATACAACGAGAACAATTACCTAATCATCATTTATTTATTTAAAAAATAATAAGTCATTTGGTTGGTGACTGGAAATATTTCATAAAAGAGTGCTTGTTAAAATATGTACCTATCTTCGAATAAATATTAAGTGATACATTTTGCAATAAATTGAATATGGATATATTATTACGTATATTGAAAGGCTAGAAATATTCACGCTTATTATCTGGTGTACAGATTCCTTCGTATTTTGCTTTTCCTTATCTTCCTCTCAATATGTGAAATGTGAATTATATTTTCGAGACGCTCTCTAAAATATGCGATAATATTGATATAGAAAAACATGTCTCACAGATAGAAAATAAAAATAAAAATTGAGAATAAAATGGCGAAAAGCCCAACTTGGATGAAGAGCTTGCGAATTGTCACGAATTTTTCAGCTCGATCGTTTTCAATTATTTTAGAAATGTTTTCATATCAAAAAGGAGGCTTCAACGCCAATACAAATAATCAAATGATTTCAAAATAGTAAACAGTAATGATTCTAAAAAACTATACCAAATAACTAGAAACATTCCAAGGTTGAAAGAATAATTATTATAGTATCCTATTCTAATTTCTTATGAAGTAGTTACATTGTACGCAAATTATATTGAATAAAGAAATTGTATAATAATATGAAGTAGTCATATGAAGATTTTCGACGTCGTTATGATTATTCAAGCATTATAATACTGTCTCATTAAATCGCTTAATTGCACTCCATGGGGAAAAATGATAAAGATATTATACTATAATACAATATTCGTTTGACTTTGGTACATCTCTGCAAACATCTGGTATAGAAATTGAACCCGCGTCTCACAAAAACCAGCTACGAAACTAACAAGAAATCTAATAATACAATATTTTTCGGTACAGTTTTTTACATTATTTGTAATATGCTCAAGTCATCTTCACTAAGAATTAAATTGAAGATTAAAAAAAACAAATAACTTTTACTTTTTTGGAAATTTGATTTTGAGGTTAAACACGGTCTTTACGGTAAATATTCTTTTATTAAAATATTAACCATCTCACACACATTCGAAGAAATAAAATATCATGTTGATTATTCTTATTTGTTTTTTGCTTCGGTAAATAATTATTAAATTGTGCTCGTTGTACTACTGAAAATTCGCCTCATTTTAGTTTTTAAGAAATTCTTGTTTGTATTTATTTAAAGCTTCTTATTCACTCTCAAGGGCAAAAGTATTAATGTTTATTTATAGAAACAAAGCTCAGGGATGACTTTTAAGGTAACAGCTGCACAATTTGTAAAGTAATATTATGGATTTTATAGTGGTAAACCTTTCAGTTGTAGTTTCAGGCAGAGGATATCGAATGTCGGTCACCCTTTTGACAAATCAGAGATGGTAGAAGTTTTCGGTTAAGCGCATCTGAAAAGAGTGCCGCGATATAAATCGACCTCGTCCTTTATAAAGATACTTCGTATCCTCGTTCTTTATTCAGAATATATTCTCATTCATTCTAGGTGGATATATTTCAGACCTTGCTTCAATGGTCAACAATTTTGCATGAGAAAAAAAGATTTAACGAATCTTTTCAAGAGATTATTGTGAGAAAATCTCGGACAAAGTTGGACGACATTCTACGTATGCTTTTTCATTCCTGTGTGGTTCTTTATAGGTACAAAGTTTGTCAGTTGGTTGCACATGCTTCTCACCTTCTGCCTTCATACTTTGGCCAATACATTTATAAAACTTTTATTCAACTCGTTTAGGGATTGTTTATTTCATGGTGAACAACGTGTAGTTTGATGTTATTGGCTGTCAGGTCGTAATAGTGTAGAACAAGACGTATCGACTGCAAGGAATTCTTACTTTTCCTCAGAGACTTGGTATTTCATGGGTTTGTTATACGAGTATCTACCTATATTGTATCACAAGACATACAGCCTTATCTCATATAATGAAACCTACTAAAGCCTCTACATAATTCTATATACCAACAAAGTATTATTATTTAATCCCCATTAATTCAACTTATACCTTACGTTTTGTTTCAGATTTTAGTATAAACATGTTTGTTTGGATTAATTTTATGAAAAATATGTTCAGCATAATAGATCATGGGATAAATCAATAATTTTTAAATTGATTCGATCAGTTATTACGACAAGGGGATCGGGAATACTATTAATAAAATCGCGATTGATCGTCTTGATCCAAGTTTTCCCTGATTTCTTGTATTGTAAGGTAAATACTGATTATTAAGTCGGTGACATATATAACTAGTAATAGTTAAGATCACCGACAGACAATTAAATAACACGTTGTTGTGTCCAAAAAACCCTCTTAAAAAGTCGCCCTCAAAAAAGCGTAGATAAATTAAATTGTACTTTTATGATTTTTTCATTAAAACCCACTCGTTCGCAGATTTTGTTAAGACAATGATTTTTTATCGGAGTTATTAAACAGAAAATTGATGTTTAATCTGGTCATGGGTCGTCATCTTTATTCAGTTAAATAAACAGGCAGGTTAGAGATATTACATAATATTAACCAAAATAGTTTTGGTATAAAAAGAAACCTTGCTCTAATTAAAATAAATCAATCATTGGGAGATATGGAACAATATTAATGAAAATATCTTAGTCAGTGACCTGTGTAACTGAAATAGGAAAATAATATAAATGTCCCTCAAAAAATATAATGGCCTCTTCGTCCATCATCTCAATTTATTTTGTGTAATTATAATTATCAATTGAAACATGTACACAAGTCCTTATTTATATTGGTATATATTTGGGAGTAAAAATATAAATTATTTTTTATAAATCTATTTGAAATCGATAACATTGTGGGATTGTGTTGAACCGCTTTCATAGAGTTGCAAAAAGGATTTCTGAATTCCCGTTATGAAGATTTGTTCAGCTGAAAGTCCACGAAGAAGTCAAACCATTTTGAAATTCAGACAGACACATTGTCCCTTCCTGGACTCGGATCGATGGTCAGAGCTGGATACATAGAAAATTGGAAAATTCCCTCTTTTTCTGTGGTGTAAGTGAATAAAAATGTGCGCCACATGTGCTGGAATAAATTTTAAAGTGAAAACTCCGAACCGCCATAGAATAGTTTCAGGCCAACTCACGAGGATTCAATTCAACACTGTAAGAATTTGTAAAACAGATAAAATCTAAATGTTTAAATAATCTGTAACACAAATATTTGAGTAATTATTAATTTTAAAGTAGAGATTATTAACAAAAATGTGCATATTTATTTTTTTGTAATACGAGTAGATATTCACATGAAAACATAATAAATAGTTTGCCTTAATGAGATACCTTGAGACCATTAAAACTGTGGTAAAAGACTAAGGGTATTTACAATATTGCGTAATAATTATGTTATATAACATTTTACAAACAAAATATGAACAATTAAAGAAAATTAAAAAAAAAATAGTTTAATATTATAAAATAAAGTGGAGTAATAAAAGACAAACTTATTTCTTTAAATAATTATGGAATTCCATCAAATAATGAACACGATCAATAATTTAAAAAAATGAATACGTTACTTATTAGTATGTTTTTATATATATCATAATTATAAATACAGGATGAATTTCAAATAATCTTAAAACATTTTAATTTGATTTGATATCATAAAAAATATGTAAAATAAATATTTTAACGAATCTTGATTATTTTAAAGCCTATTTAATTTTTAAATATTAATTATAGACTGAAAATGGATTCAGACACTACAATTTTTATTTAATATTATGCTTATTATGCTAGTATTTATTTAGTATAAGTATTAGCTGTTTATTGTCAATAGCAGAAAAAATATAGTTGCCAATCTGAAAATATATTTTATTACATATATCGACGGGCTCCGCTAAGACGGCGATGAGTCGAAAAACACAACTTTACAGGACGGCCGAAAAACCGTTTTTTTAAGGTTTTTATTTAATATCTCTTTATTCAGATGTTATATCGTTTCACTTTTTTCGGAAAAACGTGCCCCATTGTGTTATCAACATACGAGTATTTTTTAAATATGTAATAATGCAATATTTAAAAGGGGCAAGCTAAAAATTGTTCTTGTAGGGAAGATTTGCGGAGGGGAAGCGCACGGGAAGGCGATACACGGAGTTATCGCTGTCTTCAATGTCCTTCTTGAAATACTTGGAGATGATAAGTCACACACACACTACTATGCATCACACTCACACACTCTCATCCTAGCTCCCTCACACACACTACTACACCGACACGCACACACCCACAATATCTATTATACTACTATACCTACTACTACTACTAGCAGCTTCATTGCCAGACACTCGCACCACTACCTTTACAATATTGCTTTATTATTACATTCTATTATATTATTTATATTACATATCAAATGGCAAAAATAAATATACACAAATACAACCGGTAAGTATTTAAATATCTCAAGTGACTAGGTTTCCCAACTGATATTATTTTAAGCATTCATTCCTTGACCACTTCACTGAATATGACCATACTCTATAGTGTTTATAGGAATTGCAGTTTTGTTTGAATATAATAGAGATAACGAAATATAATGCTTTTTCTCAAAAAGCAATTCAAATAAAGACAAATGGTAAAGATATTCATTCATTCTGTTGAAAAAATGGTTTTATTAGTATACTTTTTCTCATGCATTAATATTGAATTGCATGTGACATAATTTTATTAGCTCTTCCTCTCATTTTATCATTATTAGTGTCTATACTCGCTATAGCCGATATGATACCTGTAATACTCACTCAATAATACCAAGTATACAGTTATAAAATCATTTACAATTAATTATTTGTATTTTTAATTAGTTCATATATTACATTTCTCATATACGTAATATACTAAGGATATTTTTAATTATAATTATAAATCTCCTTCATCGATTGGGTAAATGATTATATTATTTATGATTATAGTTACTAGTGGTCGATTCTAAAATTTTTTAATCCTTTCTTTTCTCTACTATTTTTATGATATTGTCTTTAAATTCTAGATTACTTACGTTACTGACCTTGTGTCGATAATTTTCCATTTTTTTGTCACCGCTACTATTTTACGAGGTGCACTGATTGATATTAATGGGAAAATTTCCGCTATTCATTTTATAGAAGTCTTTAAAGTTTTCAAACCACACACTTAATTAACAAAATCACTATTCAATAGTTTTACCAAACCACTTGAACGATGTCCGAGGTATTAAGTGGTAGAATTAATGAATGTATGAATTCTAAGAATGGTTATTTAATTGAAATAATCAGTAAATGAAATAAATATTGATAATTTAAAATGACGATAGTATTTATTGTCATCCGCTTGTTTAGTTGCAGCTAATAATAAACTTCGAAGCCTCTGTGTGATTTATTGAAAAAAATAACTGTTTCTACAAATTTTCAGCTTGTTATGTCAAAATACCCTATTTTAATAATAAAAGAGAATAATAGTTATTTAATGAAAAAAATTTTTTTTTTAAACATCTCACATATGCGAGAACATATTTAGTGGCAAGTTTTTAAATAAAAATACAACCGGTAAATTAGGATATTAGTAATATATTATGTTCACAATACAATAGCCATATGACTTGACCACTTCACTGAATAAGACCATAGGAACTCTATTCTTATAATACTCACTACTTTATATTATCGTATTTATTGGAATTACAGTTTTGTTTGAATACAATACAAATAACAGGGTATTTCATCATTCTGTTGATTTTGCTGATAAAAACACACCTGTTGGAAATATTTGTAAAACCCAAGAACCACTTATAGTTTTTGGTTTCAAAAGTGTTGATAATCCACCAATATCATTACAAAGCAGGGAGTCTTTGTTTCGACCACATTAAAAAAATATAACTTTTATTATTTAATATTATCACTGAAAAATATGTTTTTTGAAATAATAATATTAAATTATTATTAAAAATGAAATTATTTTAGTAAAGTAGAGTTTAAACAAGTGATCGTGAATAAGAAGAAGTATTGCGCCATCCCTGAAATGTTTGAATCTTTTTTGAAATGTGTAATTGTTGGTGAGTATTGTATAAGGCAGGAAGAAAGGGACTGATAGTGATGGTGGTGGGGAGTCATAGCCGTGTCTTATTGGTTACTAATACACACATGATTGTTCACACGTATATGGTGTCGGTGTGCGCAATGAAGACTAAGCTACCTGAAGATATCGCCTACAGTGTTTAGCAAATGAACGACAAAGAAGGCGATGTCTCCGTTCGTATTACTCGAGCGTCAAATTTTTTCTCCCGTGGGCGATAACTCGAAACGTACCCTATAAGAAAAAACCTATCTTTCTCAATTTAAGCACTAGAATCGTGAATTTTCGTCAGAATATGCGCAATAATTAATTAAATAATAAAATGAGAAAAAGTTAAAAAGGTAATATCCCGAGTCATATTACTCTTAGTCGAGCCCGTCGATATATCCCATTAACATATTCTTAATTTGTTGAAATACACCTTGTAAAATAAATATTACATATTTTCAATTCCATCATTAAAAGTCTACCTAGTAATATATTTTTTGCAGCTTATTAAGGCTGAAAGAAGATAATATTATTTTTTCATTGTCATGTTTTCTTGTAGTATTTATTAGTGATTATTCTATATTCGGAATATTTTTCGTTTGCTTTTTATGTTTTGTAAATATCGAGAGATACGAGCAATAATTTTTTTTTCACGCTCGTAAAACCATTTCGATGGTGTGAGGAAATCCAATTAAAAAACAAATCTATGATTATTACCGTTCATTGGTGTTTTGGACAAAAGCTATGCCACGAAGCGTGTTCGATCCTTTTCGCAGGCGAATGACGAAGGCTTTATTGAAAAATACACACATAAAAGCTCAGAAATACAGTCGTGATGGTGAAAATATCTATATATATATCGATATGTTTTTTTTGTTTTGAAATCCTGAAACGAAGCCACCCCATTTTTCAGCCCCTGTTTGCACTCGAGGGGAGATTAGTACGCCGATCAATTTTGGCTTTATAAAATTCGACCACAATCTGTATAGCAATTCCATATTTGGCATCTGGACCGAAATAAACCAGGATTAAATAATTTTAAACATGATTATTATATATTTGATTAATGTCAATATATTTACAAAATGTTTCAAACGTTGATCTTCTTTAGACTAATTAATATTTGTATGATTATTTTTATTACATGTATAAATTAAAATATTATATTAAATTTAGGCGATGCTAAACAGATCGCGAAATTCGTTCGTGGCGAACTATCAACGGGTGAAATTATATAAACTTCATATATTTCCAGAATTCACAGAAGTTCACAAAATATATCTCCACCCGTTGACAGTTCGCTGCGAACGAATTTCACATTCTATTTGACTAGGCCTTACATTTTTGCTTGGTTAACTGAACATTGACATTTAGATATTGTAAAAAACTTGATTTAAGGAAGGAAAACCAATTTCATCTTAATTTTAAATTATTCTTTAGTTTATTTTTTTGTACTTACATTATTCTCAAGTTGTCTCATCTAAACAAAGCATTATAATTTTATTACTATTGTTATATTATACTTTCAAGTTATTTATCATAATACTTAAAATAGTCAATATGACTATTATTTTATTGAAAAAAAAAAGAATTATATATATACATTGTCGTTGAAAATTTCAATCAATTTATGTATATAATATATATATTTTTTTAAATATACTGAGGTTGTTTGCTAGTGAAATTGTGCAAGGTGTGAAGACTTTATTGGTTCTCGATTAAATATTTGCGAACCTCTTTTACCTGATTACAAGTCAATGTTTGCACATCACTTATAACGAAATAGTAAAGAGAAGAAAATTCTCACCAAGAGGTTTATTATCAAAGTAGATTTCAGTCTGGTCAAATATTGTTTTTTTCAGTCAATGGGTTGTGGTGTGTTGTATTTCCGTTTGGTGAATGTGAAAAAAGTATATTCCTCTCTGCCGCAGTAAAGAGTGTTGCTTGCTTTAAACTGGACGAAGGAAATTGTTTTCCTATATTTTATTCATTTTTTGTCATCGCATGTTCGATCGTGCTCAAAATTTAATTCAACATAAACACTCATATTTAAAATTAAATAAATTTGGATTATGGCTCGAGAAAATTAAGTCATAATCTTGACGTCGCGTCGTGACTTGCTGAATTACAGGTACATGTTTTTATTGATATTGTATCAAAAATATCTCCTGTAATAATAATATTATCCATAATCATTAAACGTAATAACTCAGGTGATAAATAATTTAGCATTCTACGAATTTTGGTTGAATAAATAAAACTATGTTCAGGTAAAGCGTAGTTTTATTTAATTTAGTTATTTTATGGAGAGTAGCGATTTTTGCAATTATAACTTTGTGACCTCGATTTTTTAGAAGAAAAAAATACACAGATTTCGAATGTTTGGATCCGATTGGCGCTCATGTTTTATTTCATTATCTCATCTCTCATATGAGCCAGAAGCTTCCTTTTTAAAATACGTTTAAGTAATGGTTTCCTAGGCGTGCGCGCCGTAGACGTACACCGTAAAAACGGTAGTTGTGTTTCTCTGCCATTCTATTAGTCTGTTTTTTGTTTTTTTGTTGGTTAATGTGTCATATGAGCCTTGAATGAGGCATAAATTAACAAAGAAACCGATTAATAGTATAGAAAAGCAACTCTATTCGTACTATCGTCATTTCGGTGTACGCTTACATCGTCGTACTCCTAGGAAAACCAAGAGTTACAGTGTGACTCTCTCTTAATTTTTTCTCTTAAAAATGATCTCTTTCATTAAAATGATTGAATGTAAAGAACGCGTGGGATTATTAATATTCTAAACATTTAACATAAAAAATGTGATTACATCAAAATATTTATTCACTTTAATCTCTATTAGTATAAACATTCCGCTTCTATCTATAACATTCATTGTTGGTATGTATATATATTACAATTTCTTTATTATGCATAAGTTTTTATAATGATTGATAGAACAATACATATTTGGAAATAGCCTTAGGTGTACAGAGTATATAAATCTTTTTACCTATAACTAACATGAGCATGTTTTATTTCAACTTGTCATGACTAATACTATTAAATTATTGAAAGAATGGGGAAAAAATAAAAAACCCATTTACAAGTATGAAATTTATTAAATAATAACAACAATTACAAAATATAATGCTTAAAAACTAAACAACAGTTTGTTTGGGTAAAACGAAATTTGAGTTGAGTGGATTATTAGAAATTTACATAATTGTTGGTATGTAATGTTAACAAGGATATACCACAATTTAATTATTTGGAGTATTATTTCCATCGATGTCGCCAATTACAAAGTGTATGAAGTACAGTCACGTATGTTCTAAAGCAGGTTTCTTGCGGCTTTATATTGATGAAAGCCATTCATCAAGTGTCGTTTATATTGTAGAGCATGTTTTGAGATAGAGCAAATAAATATCGATCAGTAGTTGAGCCCAGGACAAAAGTCATTGATCATGGTGTGAAGTGAAGACCATCATTTATGAACACAAGTCACGTTTGCTGGTCGCTCTTATAAACACGTGGAACACTCTCGTACTCGCACGTGCCAAATTGAGAATTTGACTATTCCTCTACAAGCAATGTGTTGTTTTGTTCTACAATATGAAAAGGCGTGTCACTTCGCACTACAACAATAAAATACTCCCATACCTTCGCTCGCTTCATCTCGGAGAAATGTAATTTCGTACGGTGGAAAAATCACCCTTTTGCTGATAGGCGTTTTGTTATTATTGCAAATAGGGTTTAATTGAAAAAAAACTAATCAAGTAATCAGATTAAAACGTAGGAATCCAGAGTAAACCTGTCTCGAGATGGATTATAATATTTTAACCTGACCATGACGTGAATACATGGCCAAGGTGATTTATTATGTTGGTTAATGTATACTTACGATATTAGATATAATATAAAAATGTGTAATAATTTAACTTACATATATCCATAACTCACTAAAATGGATACATCAATTTGTTTTCCGTATTGGAGCATTGCATAGGTACCATCTATTATATTGCTGAATTGGTGTGTATATAAAAATGTACAGTAATTATTTTTGCAGTATGTTTGACGAATTTTAATAAAACCCACATACAAAATTATTTAAGGTCGAGTATTCCAATAAAAAAAAACTAATTTGTTCACCAAGCGGACTAAAACATAATTATATTTTTATATTAGAGCTTTAAGTAAAAAATTTGTATATGAAAACTTAAAATATAATACTAGGTTAAGAATGCATTATATTTTTTAGGATTTAAAATATTTATTCAACCATAAAAATTAATTTAGAAAATGACTTTATTTGTAGCGAAAGTTGTATGGATATTATTGACAAGATTTGTTCAAAGTTTAGATTATATATTGTGTTAGATTCACTAAACTTGTTGAAGTTCTATTTTAAGCTGCTTTGTTCTTTAGGTATAGAAAATGTTTGTATTTAGACTCACAAGGCGTCTCTTATAATTAAAAGTATTATATGTTTAATTAAGTCTTCAATGAAAATATTTATTTGATTTAAGCTTTATTCATGTGGATTTACTGGAAGCAGTTTTTTTATTGGTAGAAAAGGTGAATTTACTGTTTTTATCTGAGTTTGCTAGGCACACGCGTGACTGCGATAAGAATGGTTTTACATCATAAAATTATCTGACACACCACAATTGAATTTTATTCAAATTAAACAAAATGGACAATGCAATTCTACTGCACATTTATCTTTATAAATATTATTCTAAAATTTTAAACTTTAAATCAAAAACTTTGGAGGTATTGGATATATTGGCAACATTTTAGAGCTTCTCAATGATGGTGTTGATGAAGACGTGTCGGTATTGAATAGAGGCAAACTTTTATAGGTCTTATATCCGTTGCTTTATGAAGTCGTAATTCCTTATCGTCAATCATGCTGCTTTATTGATTTCTTTGCTAAAAGACACTTTCCCTAAGAAGGCTTATGATCTTTTTCATCATCTTTTCCCTTATCACATAATATCATCAATGCTTGCGTTTTATTTCTGTCAAGTATTAATTCGGATACTATTCTAATGAAAAAATATAAATTAGTTCACAATGAAGTATTTAAATAAATAAAATACAACATTTGAATACATAATACATATGTTAAAAAATATTTTTTGAGTTATTATTTTGATTGATGTTACAAAACATCTTAGCAATTAGACTTAGGTGTACAGAGTATCTTTTTACCTATAACCAAAATGATAATTTTTATTTAAATTTGATATGAGTAATAATTAAAATAATATTAAATTATTGGAAGCTTAGGAAATTGACACCATACCCTTTGATATTGTGATTAGCATTTTTTTTTCGATTAAATCTCATCGTGGATACATTTATATATTTTTTTAATAATTCAGTATAAAATTTAATAATTAAAATAATCTTGTAAAAAACAGATTCCTCGTTTAATTAATCACATGACGTAACTCGAACCCACATATATATAAAGTTGTTCTATCAATTTAGCTATTGAGCTGGGAAATTTATTCACTTTACAAGTTTAACTATAACAAGCCTCATACATAGAATTCTCTGTAAATTGTCTGAAGTGAATTTAGGATTAATTACATGCATTCTTCAGCCACTAAAAAAACTATTTTATTAATTAAGTAACTTCATTTGTTAGGCTAAATAAAAGTATAATAGAACAATGCGGTCTGTTCGAGAAACCACAGACGAGACGTGGTAAATGCTTAGCGCTTAATTCGTAGCTGTGCCATGGCGTAGTTGGTACTTTAACAGTGCTATGGCGTAGCGGTAGTACTACGGCGTAGCTCACGGGATTACTGAAGCGAGTTTGCATCAGCACCTGACCTATTCGAAACCTTTATAAATGCCGTTTAGGCGAAACAAGGATGAAGCCCAAACTATACTATCGTCTGTCGATCATCAGCTTTTACACTTTATTAGAAAACAGATTATAATATCCGCAAACAAACTTGACGCGAACATTTCAGCAGTATAATATTGACTATCCATAATATTCTCATGCAAAATTCGAGATTTCTGTCTACTTTTGAATATCATAAATTTGTTCAAAACATTTTAAAGTTACGATAGAACGATGGAAACGGTATATTATTTGGGCTGAAAATGTCTCTTCTCCGCCGTGCGAAATGCAGTCAGCATAAGAAATTCAACTTTCAAACTGTGAACCGATTCCTCGACTTTGACTTACTAGTTTTGAACCGAGCAAAATTTATGTTTCAAGCCTTTAATCTTTTCGTACAGATTTATGTACATATGATTAATGAGCTGGGTATTGAAGGTAGGAACGGCTTGACTCTGAAATATAACTTTTAAGTGGGATGAATTCACTAGTAAATTCAACACTCCTAATTCAATTGGAACTGCTCTCTTTAAATATAAGAGTTAGACTATAACTATATAATATTCTGCTTTGAAATAAATCTTTCAAGAAATAATAAGCTTTATTAGAAACACGGATAGAATCTCCTCTTTGTAAGGATGTCGGTGTAGTATATTTGTAAAGTTTTTCTATTATTCCGAGACATTGTGGAATGCAAATGGTTGATACAAAGTAGGGTCAGTGTGTTGTTATTCAAGGGGTTATCTTGCCTCATTACATAAAAAACGAGCTCATGTCTTCGACCATTTGTTACACACAACACCCTTTTGTATATCACAGAAAATCTCTCCTTATAGTCACTGGAAAATATTAATTTCTTCAAATAATATTCTGATTATAATTTTTATAAGAAAGACGAACCCTCCGAACCACATTAACGCAATGGAAAATACCCTTTTATAATTATTGTATAGTGGAATTATATATTTATAAAAGTGTGTCTTTTTACTTGTTTTAAATACAGTTAAGATAGTATATAATTTATCATTATTACGGCATGATTTTCATATATTTTTACTTCCAATTAAAAGTAAAATGACCGATATTAAATTTGCACTATTACTATTATATTGGTCATTAAATCTACTTGATAAGCACTTTTGTGAAATATTCATGATCTATTTTTAATCTGTGATTTTTTTTTAAATCCTTAAATTATATGAATACACATAATTCAACTTTATAGGTTGTCCCATGAATAAAATAGTTTTGTGTAAATATGAGAGATTTGAAATAAAATAATACAATAAACGAATTTATTATACAATTTCTTTATTAAATTTAACAATATAATATAAACTCTTTCTTATTTTAAATAATTCGGAGAACAATCTATTGGAAAATAAAACAATTAATAAATATATAAAAATATATAAAACCCCCACAAAAAAGCACTTCATTCCCACTTGGACTACGTCTGCCTATAAGCAATTGTCAATTCTGATAAATATAGAAATATCCAAATGACCTGAACTGTGAAAATAGTACCCTAATAAATATTTCACACTGATTAAAAATCCACTCTGTATATTATATTATGACAAATGTGAAATTTCATTTCATACTAGAATTTGTTGACTCGGAACACTTTACAATATTTCACAAAAAGGACTTTCAGATACGTATCTGTCCTTGTGGATGATGATGATGATACTAGGACATATGTCAGCGATTTAATATTCCGCATGTGTGTAAATACAAAGAGGTCCAGTTCTCTTCTTCGGCTGAAATATTACAGGTCTCTTTGAAAATAAAAAAAAAACTCCACGCCGAATTTATACCCGACCATATTTCAGAAAGGGACCAATTTTGCTAAGTAAACCAAGATCTCCGATAATAGAGGCTGGAATAATTTCAATCCCAACACTAATCGCTATTTGACGAACGATTCAATTTGACCAAAGTGGTTCTTTCGTATATTCTATATTTTTTTTCATTTCGCTTTTGTGGTCTCATATAAATACGATATAGGTACAAAGAATAATCCAATAGGACACATTTCAGGGTTGACATCTGTCACTTAGACTCTCTGTTGACTACAATTCTCAATAACAAGATTACTAATTAATTCAATAAATATACCGAGGATAGAAAAAAAAACCAATGTATATATATAATATGAAGAAACCTATTAGTTTATATAGAGAGAGAGATATATATATATATATATATATATATATATATATATATATATATATATATATATATATATATATATATATATATATGTTAAGGCGAATTATCACAACTAATACAAAAAAATTATCAATGAAGATGAGTGATCAATAATCATGCCGTGTTTGTAGTGAGGCCAATCAGGACCGTTTATAAATTCTGACACTTTTACTTCAAACAACATATTATGTTGACAACGAGTAATTTTAAATTTTAGCCTTATTTATATTTTATAAAATTAAGGATTTTGGTAGAATAAGGGCGGATACAAGGATACGCCCTTATTTAGTAAAATTATTTTTGTAAACAAAATCGAAATTCTCAATTGATCTGTTAAAAAAAATCTATCGGGCTATTTAAATATTTCCAAAAAAAAAATACATCATCATCAAATTAAAGATGTTTTACTTGATTATCTGGAAATTATATACGCCCTTATTCCACCTAGCCTCTCAATTATATTGTATTTTGAAACAGGATTAGATATTTTATTTACTAAAATTCTACTCATTGATTTTATATGGTATTTGTACTTATTTAACAATTAATATTTAAAATCAAATGACAAAATATTAAAATATATATTATTGTTTATCAAAATTAAAAATGTACACTTTTCGATAATTTATTGCGCCATTTTGCGAGCGGAAATTGAAAATATGCAATAACCCTATATATATATTATATTAAAAAAATATGTAACATAGTGTTTTGAGACTACGAGTTTGAGAGACATAGTGTTTGAGTTTTGAGAGAGAGAAATTTTTCATAACAACCATATCAATGAATAATCAATACGTATTTTTAAGGTTAAACTAAAACTAAAGCCTCTACCTAGCCACAATATTATTCCAGGAAAATACAAATTTGTAAATCTTTTGCATGGATCAATGACCAAAGTCCAATAGTATTGCACTGTTATAATACTTGCAATGGTTGTTAAGCCTCTCTGCTGTCATGGAGGCTTTGTTCTGTTATTAATATTTGTATGTATTAGTATATATGTATGTATTGTAGAGCCTTCGCCTCAATACTACTGAATCTCGTTCATTAGAAGCCTAATTCCACCAATACTTCCCAAAGGACTAAGACTATTGTTACTCGTAGTACAATGCAATGCTATATTAGTAGAAAATACAAATATTATATTTAAATACCTCTTTTATTTATAATAAATACTTAAAATAGTAGCTCAGGGGATAAGGTGCGTGGCTACAAATACTGTCATCATGGGTTCAAATCACAAAAAAAACAAATTGATTTCATTGCTTATTAGGAATGGGAGATCAAAAAAAATGTTCAAAAAATCCCGATCGATCGTTTTAATCCTGATTTACTCTAATTTCCTGGATTGTTAGGTAAATACTAAGACGAACATTAAGTAATAGTTATACTTAAAATCACCGACAGACAATTAACACCTTATTGGGTCTAAAAAAACCTCTCAAAAAAGCCTCTCGAGGCGTAAATAAATAAATGAAAAATATTTTAAGCAAAATAAATATATTGTTTTTTTATTTTTTCATTTACATATACGCTCCGAGAGGATTTTTTAGAAGGTTTTTACATTTTTTTTATACACAACAACGTTTTTATGATTTTTATCTATAGTTTTATTCCAGATTTTATTGTATTTAAAATTGAAAGTATTAAGGATTCTCGAATCAATATTTGTTTTAACTTTACGAACCCAATACAATATATAGATTAAAATCTTATAAATATTGTACAGACTTTTCGGTATATATTAAAATAATAATTCAAGGAATACTATGGTTTTTTTGTATTTTTTACATAAATTTTGTGATGATATATTAATTAATCTTAATTACCAATACATTGTACTCTGTATTAAAATAAGTAAAAGACTTCTGTAAACGTAATATTGTAAAATTTCATTATATTGGATCAAAACAATGAAGTATGTGAATTATATTTAATAAAGAAATTGTACAACCAAATTCAAGGAATCAGGATTAAATAGGGTGAATTTAAAGTGTATTGTCTCTGAATAAGATTAACTATTTACTCGTATTTATCTTTCAATAATGTATCTATACATAAATCTTTAAAATGAACATATTTTGATCACTCAAGAAAGATAATCTCAAAAGGATAGTGATAATATATCACAATGTAAGTATGATATAATCCTGACAAACTGTATTTCGCTGAAAGCACACACTATGTAATTTATTAGGCCACTTATTATAAAAAGCGCATACATCCATGCATTTTGAAATAATTGTGGATTTTCTGATTTAAATATAAATTGTTAGGAGATGTGAAAAAGAGCGGTGTAAAAGCTTTTAGGCCAAACTGAAAAAAGAGAGAAGGGAAATTGCACTCACGATTATATTGATCGATATTTAGACTAGCAACAAAAACTGTGGGAAAGCCTTAATGGAATCAATTCTTTTTCTGCCTTCATTTGAGATTCATCTCAAAGCGAATTCACCTTTAGATATTTGATTTGAATTCTCAAGACTCTTAGATTATGTATTTTACATGGAAGCATTTTTTTTACATAAACCTTGTATCGCTTTGAATTTACACGTTATAATTATTTTAATACACTAAAGTTGCAATTACACTCGATCATTGGGTATTTATAAAAAATATAATGTAGCTTTATATAATTTTAAAAATATCTTCATGCTTTTTAATATTTTTTAATAGCTTGGTATGATCAAAAATGCATAGAGAAAATTTTATAGAAAAGGTTCCTTGGGGAGATATGGCGAATTGTATTGGGAACTTTAAAACGAGTGTGTGGAACAAAGCAACTATTGAACAGACATTTCCATCTAAACGACTATGAAGTCGAAGAACTAAAGACACTTAGACTTACACCATAATATACTTTTGAGATACCTAGACATCTTTAAAGAAGATTCTCGATAGTTATCTGAAAGGAAAAGGGACAGTGGGTTGTAAAACACACATGTTACTTTGTCTAAATCTCTTCTTACAATACTTTTATTTATATTATACTCAATAATCAGAATGGACAAAGTTTTAAGTGGGAAATATATCAAATACTTCAACTAAATAATAAAAAGGGATGATTTCATAACGGTATCTTATGTTAAAGATTATAACAGCCTACTTTTATTTAATTATTAATTTTACAAACAAACATTTAATTATTAACAAATATTTAATTATTAATTGGGAGATTGAGAAATATCGAAATATGTTTTGTTAGGAAGTTTACTCTGATTTTATGGATTGTAGAGTAAATAATAAATAGCTCAAATAAGAAAGAGTCACCTTTTTCGTGAGTCTGTGTAAAAAACACTTCTTGGTACATATTTGAACAAATTAAATATCTATTAATTAGGACTTAAAAAATGAAAATTTAAAATATAATTTTGATTTTGTGATGAATCATACCAATGACTTCTTTTTTTTGAAGAAGACAAAATAAATTTTATAAAACAAAGAAAAATCATACCCATATATACAAGCAATAATTACTATTTTAATCACAAATATATTTTTATCCCACAATCCAGATTCATAAATTTCTCATATTCAACCCCATATAATTCTGCTAATCACTTATTATATTATATATATATA
>JAGTTH010000249.1:0-15313 GCA_022606485.1 Agraylea sexmaculata | reverse complement strand
TATGAAATAAGATTCTTGGTAAGAGAAAGCAATAAAAAACAATATTAATACAGGAAAATGACTAGTGCGAAAAATGAGTTATAATTCTAAAATGTCATCTGGTTATATTTTTTCAATAATGATATGGAATGATCATTCAATACTTTTTATTGATATAACAAAAATAAATAGCAACTTGAACAAAATATAATAACCGCTATGAAAATTTTATAAAATCAGGATTAAAATAACAATTGTTTACAATAAAGTACTTCATTCAAATAATATGTTTGGAGCTTAGAGGAATAAATTTTCTTGCTCTGAAGTACGAAGTTGTATGGACGAGGGTGAAGTGGACCGGCACCAACAAAAACAGCCCAGCCGTGTATCAGGACAGCATGAATAAGGAGAGAGTATTATTATGCTAGAGCAGTATCACAATATATTATTGTCTCATGGACTGGAAATGGGCGTGGTTAGACCTCGCCCATTCTGTAGTAAAAGTGACCAATCAGTTGAATGAACAGCTCGTCCCACTTTTGACCTCCTCACTAGTCATGCTGTCCTGATACCTAGTTTCGCCTTCACCCGACTGACACTCTTCCTTTGAAATTGGGAGAAGAGGCGCACGAGCGTGGTGCAGGCCGGCACCAACTAAAACAGCTCAGCCGTGTATCAGGATAGCAGGAATAACAAGAGACTATTATTATTGAGCTACAGCAGAACCACGTCTCAGTCTTGTTGACAATGCGCATGACAATTACGATATTGCTACTTTTAAACATGGGATAAAGAAAGACAAATTAAATATGTTATTAATTAAAATAAATAATAATCATACTTGTATTGACGTTGGATTTAGGATAACATTTAAAAGACAAGCACCATACAATAGTTTTTATTTAAATATCAAAAATTTGATAGAAGTTTGTATGTAAATTATGAAATAAGAAGCAATAAAATCAATATTAATACGAGGAAATGACAATAATGTGTGTAAAATGAGTAATAAGTCTCAAATGTCATGACTCATGTCACTTGGTTACATTATTTCAATATAATGAAATGGAATGTGTCAGCTATTCTGATAGACAATCATGATCATTTAACACGTTTTTTTCAAAATAAACAAAAAAAATAGCAACTTGAAATTGAATAGAATATAATAACTGCTTTTAAAAATGTAATAAAAGCAGTAATAAAATAATATTTGTTTATTATAAAGTGCTTCATACAAATAAAATGTATGGAGTTGTATGGACGAGAATGACGTGAACCGGCACCAAGTAAAAGAGCCCGGCCGTGTATCAGGACAGCAGGAATAAGAAGAGAGTATTAATAAGCTAGAGCAGTATCATCAATATATTATTGTATGAGGTACCAAGAGATAGCTAGCTGTCTCTTTCTGGCTCATATTAATGCGCATGACAATAACGATGCTGTGACGTATTTATACTATGAACTCTAGATGAAGTATGACATATTGAATAAAATTAAGAAAATAATATTTTTATAAACATATCCAATATGTTAAAAATGTCTAAATAAATAACATTGTTTGAGATGCAGGTTCGAATTCAATTAAATAAGATTTAAAACGACAATCCCTAAAATAATATATTATTAAAAAGACAAGCTTCACTAAACCCGTTTTATTAAATTAATAAAATAAGATGAACAAGTTATTATGTATCATTTAAAAATAAGTTACAATCTATAAAAAATGTAATTGAACTAAATTCGTCCCTCCATGCAAAAATACTATGTTGATAATACTTAATGAAATCCTTTTTAAGGTCTCTCATTCTCAATTTTTACTAATTTACAACGCACCTTTAAGGTCAAATCACTTCATTACACCCACTTGGACTAGGTCTGCAGATTATACACGGCTGTGACGCGAATTCCCAGAACTGATAATCTTCACAAACCCACGCACAATTTTATCCGGAGATCATCAATAGGTAAAGGTAAATACTTAATTGGTTCGTCGGTGCTAAATACGCATGACGATAATTAATATAAGGGGGTTGAGTAGTCTTCATCATGTATTATAGGATAATAAACAATAGCATCATAGAATTAACTGTAGCACATGGAATATGTAACTCTCGTCCGATCAGCAGGGTTAAGTAACAGTGGGCGCGGATGCTTTTGGTATTCTTTTTGGTTTTTTTTTTTTTTTAATTTTTTAATACTCCAAATTTATGAATTTATTATTATTAAAAATATGTATGACAATACATTTTAGTTTCAACTCAATATATAGATGTTTATTAAATATGGAATGTGTTTTTACAAATTACCATATTGAAAATGTTTTGAAGCTTTTCCGAAAGGTGTCAGTGATTTTCCCATAGGTTTTGTAAATACAAATAAGCCTGTTGCTGGTATTCGTTCATTTACATTCATCTTCTTCGTTTCATGCTTTCCTAATACCAAATAAACCAATCCAGTACACACCCACCCCAATTACTTTCTACGCGCATTGCAGATTTTATCTTGTACATAAATAAAATTATCAATATATTTTTTAAGAGACGAGCCAAAGTAAGTTGCCTAGTAAGTGAGTCTCGTCTTGAATGCTTCAATCATTTGTAAGAAGAGGCATTTGTTGTGTGAAGTCTGCACGAAGCGTGATGCAGACCGACACCAAGTAAAAGAGCCCGGCCGTGTATCAGGACAGCAGGAATAACAAGAGAGTATTATTATGCTAGAGCAGTACCACCAGATTGCTGTCTCTCTCTGGTGTATGACGTAATTCTAACCCATTGAGCACCGTGCACTTGCTAATTAATTAATTAAATTATTTATTTTATGAATATTAAAAAGTGTATATTTATGAGTTTGTAAGCATGTTTTGTAATTAGTATATTATTTAATTTGAGGTGCAGGTGTCACAGGTGTTAAGAGGTGTGGTGTGAGGGTGTACAGTATGATCGGCTGTTTTGCCTCCACCACCCACTCATGTCAAGTCATGTTCCCCCGATACATGTTCTCCAAGTCGCTGCCAACCACCACAATCCACCACTCATTGTAGCAACTAGTAACGCATCCTGTTGCTAGGTAACTCTGGTCAGAATACTAGGATAGCAGGAATACCAAGGCAGTCAGCTTCACCCACTATGTATACTTTCAGCATGCAACAGGTGTGCCAGGGCTTTTCAATTGGAATATAAGAATTAAAATAACAGAAGGCTTTTTCTTGCCTTGGAATATTATTAAAAAAAAATAATATGTAAAAAATTTGTACATCCAAAACACAATTACAATACTTATATTATAATTTTAAAAAAATTTGCAAGCAGTCACTAATTTAAACACCAGCCTCACCGGTTTTTGATTTACTTTTGTGATTGAACTAAATACATATGAAAATAATATTATGGCGTTTGTTTTGTAAGAATATCATGTCATGCGGTCACCTTTCTCAAGACCACCTAGGTTTGCTGCTGTTTAACTTTTAAGTTCGTTTAACATGGCGTGTACTATTTTATGACGCAATTTGACTTGACACAATAATAAACGATGTGTATAATACTCCACTTACTCATACCCTCACATTTTATGTCCCGTCATGCGCAATCTGCACCAAAGATATATTATATTTTATATATGCTCATATATTTTATCGGAACATGCGCAGAAGCACCACAAAATATTATGAATATTCATAATATATTGTGATTTTTCGTCTATTTAAATATGTATAATGATTTTTTATGAGGTCTAAAGAATTATAAACAAATTCCTAAAGGGTAGATTGAACTGCTGAAAATAAGTGAAAATCGTAAGGGTTGAAAACATTATCCAGAGATGTCAGTGATTTATACATTATTATATTTTATCACATGCTAAGCTCTTAATACTTTTCGATAGAATCAACAAGTGGAAATCACACACACTCTACAATATGAAAAGTATTATGAGAAAATTATTAGTAAAATTACTGCTTGTATAAATTATAATTCAGTAGAATAAATCATACGATGTTTGAATTATTAAATAGAGGTTTTTTTAATAAATTAAAAAAGAATCGTTGGTGGTTGCAAGCGGTCACCCATTAGAGCACCGACCGCGCCAGCTGTTGCTTAACCTTTCTAATAGGACAGGATCTGTTGTACCTTTACACTGAGATGATATATGATAATATTGATATTATGGGGCATTATAAAGCACCCCATACAGACTACACCCCCTCACACCCTTATAGTATTCTCCTCGTCATGCGCATTTACAATCACTCTAAAGACAGCTTCTTGTACTGGTTCTGCTCTCCTGATACACTTTAAGGCTGTTTTGTGAAGAGTTCTAGTCTTGGCCATTCGCGTCACAATTATTATTATCCGCAATTTATTTAAATGAAAATATATTCTATACTGATTTTTGAATAATATAATAGTATTTTAAGGTGTTCATAAAAAATAATGAAGGTTTGTGTGAAAAATAACATTTATTTCATGTGGCTTCAGTTTAGTGTCAGGTGAAATCACAGACAGTAGTTAAAGTTTTTTTTATCGATTAGTAGAGATTTTTCCAGTTAGAGAGATTGTATCCAGTGTTGCAACAAACACGTGCTTCATTTAAATGATTGTGATAGAGGTTGTCGCTTGTGACCTTCTTGACCCGCGTCCACCGACAATGTATGATGAATTATTGCATATTTGTTTGATACAAGTGCAGTAGTGGTATCAGCCCTGACCCCGGTGACATTGCGCTGCTGATTATTATTAATAACTAGGGTAATTTTAATTGAAATTTTCAATTTGTTAATGTTTTTTTATGTTCTGCCTGGTTTTTAATAGGACGTTTATCTTTGAGTTTTGATTTCATTGTTGCTTTAAAGAAGTTTTAAAGAATTTTTTTATTTTAAAAATGAAGTATAAAAGTAGCAATGCATTATCAAATTAATACACCTAACAATATTAACTGTTTTTGAGATTTTTCATTTATTATACATTATTAAATATCTCTAGTAATATTTTGAAATTAATTCAATAATATTATTATTAAAATACCCGTTTCGAGATTTTAGATATGTATTAATTATGATTAAATATTTAAATTGAATTATTTATACCCCTGGCAACACCTAGCAACACCTAGCTGTCATAATGGGATTTCGATTGACCATTAATTATAAAATTTTACAGATTACGATTAACTACCTTCTATTGACAGAGACATGAAACGTGTTATAGATAATGGATGAATCTACATTAGTTGCCGGTCAAATAGGACTATTTTATTATTTCGAAAAAGTCCCATTTTATAGTTTAAACAATCATTGAAAATGAACATTTTTTGAAGTTTGATATATTAGGAACAATACTGACAGCAAACATATTTCAAACGAAAGTATACGATATCTCGAAGGTATTTGATACATATTAGGGGCTATTTTCGCATATCTTCAATAATCAACAAATTTAAATGCAGTCTCACTACTAAATATTCTATTCCATTTTGAATATATGGCTCAATTCCATAAAGACTTAAGAGCACACAGAATTTTAATGCTTGTACCCTGATATATTAAGGACTATTTTTCTGTATATAGCGACTCTGTATACGCTGAGGATGGTTGAAAGATTGATCCGAACATACAGACAGACATACATACATACATATAACATACACACAGATAGACAATTATATATATTATACTTGGCAATGCAATAACGGTCAATTTGTTCTTCGGCTACCAGGACATCATAATACACAAAGAGAACATACAATATTTTAAATGCACACACATTATTATTTGCACCGTCTCGTCTGATAACCTTACAATGACAATAACACATACATTCATTTTATTTATTATTAATAATTAATTATGACGTGTATTATACTATTCCATGTTTTAATGGATATTTATATTTCTTATATCAACGAACTTTAATTAATACGGTAGACTTTATTTTACTGTTAATATTATGTTTTCTTACGTATCCCTCTTAAATGAAAAAATACAAAATAATATAAAATTATCATAAGTAAGGAAGGGATTTTTTTTATCTTTATAAATTTTAAAAATATTTTTTCTTGTGTTTAAAAATTAACATTATTTAATTATCATAATTATTTGAAAGCTGTACCAAAATATGTCAGTGATGGATGTATCTATTGATTTTCAATGAATAACCTTCATACGTCACAACAAACCAGGAACATGCGCATCATAAAAGTACGAATAGTTAGTGTAATGGATTGTTGGGGTTATTCCACATGGTATTGAATTTATTATCATTCCTTTGAAAATATCTTTCTTGAATAAATGCCATAAAAAAACATATAATTATTTCTAATATATTCTTTTTGATTTGAACAATTATATCCATACAAGTATTATTTATATGGAATTGTATAGGCTTCAATTATCTTAATTTACAAATTCTTATTCAATCCGCCGTCTGTACTGAAATAACGGTGAACGAAGACAACACGTGGACGTAGAAGGAACGTAGTAATAGAACACACCCTCTACTACGTTAGAAGAAAGGGATGGAAATATGAAGGGATGCTTAGTCTGCTATGAGAACACGCCCAAGTTAAAGTAAGGGGTATGAAAAATTATAATATTTTCAATTATTTCAAAATTAAATACAATTTATGAAAAAGATATTCTTAAACAGTATAATCAATAAGTTATCACCACAGACGAGATCAAATTTAATCGGAAAGAAAATTTGATAATGTCATCAAAACAACTCTTGGTTATTATTAGTTTTTCACTATATGCAAAACTACTTGGTGATAGTTTTTCAAGCTATAAAAGAAATATGAATAAATGGGATAGTTTCTTGTAGTCAATAAATAATATGAAACTAATGTATTTACAAAGTCTTAGACTTTAGCTCATATTTGGAAGATCAACATTGGCTTAAATAACAGTTCATAATTCTAGTTTTCTTGATAAATAGAAAAAAATACTGATAAATTTTAATAAATATTGCAATATCGTATTGTTTTCAAATACTCATCTATAACGTATATCGGGATTTGGCTTGACTTTCAAAAGACCACGCCTACTCAAAATGCAAATGTAGCCTATCGAGTCAATGGAGTGGGCTTAACCTTCTACTAACCGCTCGCGTATTTCCATAACACACGGGTGATTTTACGTATGTGAGTGTATTGGTGCGGTTCGCGGCTGTCCGTGTAGGCAGTAAGAGTGTGCGTGCACCACAGTGTCCGTGTGGCGTTGACTACACATGTATTAGTGTGGTTCACTCGCTTTATGTCATTTTTAATGGTGGTCGGCCACGTGACGAGTGACAGTGTGACAATGTCATGGAACACACCTTCATTATAAATAATTACCAGTACATACTATATTCAATGACAACATTACTTCTTAAATATCTAATACGTAAGTTCGTAACACCGATTCTAATATTATTATGCTTTACCAATCATGTCTTCATTTTCAGGTTATGTTTATAGTAACGATCATTAATCATTCGTAACCAATAACATATTTATCGAATTTACAACAAACATGAAGACACTCATTATTTTGTTGCTCCCTCTCTCTTCAAGAGTGACACGAACAATAATCTTTCAATACCGACGATACTTCAACAAACTTTCAACACGTGTGTATACAATTTATATATACTATTCTGTCTATCGCATTTGTATAACTTAAGAATGTTGTATTTCAGATTAAGTTCGGCGTTAATAGTATAATAACAAAAATAAGAAGGTTTTTTTGGAATCCACCAAGACTGGCAAGACCACCGAGAAGAAAGTAATAATAATCTACGGAAGAATAAGACGAGCTTCGGGCCAGACTACGACATAACACATTCTCAAGAGTTCTCTTATAACACTGCTTATTTTATCTGATATTTGAAAAACTTCAAATAAGCATGCATCTTCTTCAAAATTTCTAATGTGTTTACTTTTAAATGTACACAATCCATGTTAAAACTTCAGGAGAAGAACCTTCTGCGATGGTTTGGACATGTTGAGAGAATGAGTGATGAAAGACTGACTAAGATGATTGATGTGGGCGAGATTAGCGGAAAGAGAGGAAAAGGAAGACCGAAGAAGACGTGAATGGATATGGTTGGTCCTGTTCTTAAGAAGAAAGCAGTTAGGAGCACCAAGAATAAAAGAAGATGTATGGATAGAATCATGAATCTAAAGGAAGCAAGGGAGATATGCAAGGACAGGAGTGAATGGAGAAAGATTGTAAATTAATAAATCTGAGTGCAGCAACAGACCGGGCCAACCCCGAAAGGGAGTAGTTCGTCACGATATATATTCTCTAATAAATTATATGCTATTATTCAACCAGTGACCGTCGCGAGAGGGTTAATTCGTCATGTGTGTAGCCAGCAATACTCAGCCCGTTCATACTCATGCTCTCCTGGTATTCAATAGCATATTCACCGGCAATACTCCCCTGGATTAGACACCTTGCTAGACAATATTGGCGTAGGCTTGTCGTAGTACTGATAGACCACACCCCCTACTACGAGCTACGCCGTAGTCCTGTGCTTCCATTCATAGTAACTGACGGGGGGCGGGCTACTGTTAAATGTAGGGCCATCACAGTTATTATATTTAAAAAATATTGTTATAGTTCTTCAAACGGATAAAATATTATATGCTAATTTGAAGGCTCTTAATAATGTTTAATGCAACCGTGCACTTTGGTTGATATTATAGGGTCTTATAAGTAAGTTTAAATATCAAGTTGATTTTTTAATCTGAATTATGTTGAGGAACATATCTATATCGTAACTCAGAACGTAGCCTGACTTGGCAATGGGCGTGGTTAGACCTCGCCCATTCTGTGGTAAAAGTGACCAATCAGTTGAATGAACAGCTCGTCCCACTTTTGACCTCCTCACTAGTCATGCTGTCCTGATACCTAGTTTCGCCTTCACCCGACTGACACTCTTCCTTTGAAATTGGGAGAAGAGGCGCACGAGCGTGGTGCAGGCCGGCACCAACTAAAACAGCTCAGCCGTGTATCAGGATAGCAGGAATAACAAGAGACTATTATTATTGAGCTACAGCAGAACCACGTCTCAGTCTTGTTGACAATGCGCATGACAATTACGATATTGCGACTTTTAAACATGGGATAAAGAAAGACAAATTAAATAGGTTATTAATTAAAATAAATAATAATCATACTTGTATTGACGTTGGATTTAGGATAACATTTAAAAGACAAGCACCATACAATAGGTTTTATTTAAATATCAAAAATTTGATAGAAGTTTGTATGTAAATTATGAAATAAGAAGCAATAAAATCAATATTAATAAGAGGAAATGACAAGTGTGTAAAATGAGTAATAAGTCTCAACTCTTCAAGTCTTTGACAACAATAAACAACTTGAAATTAAATAGAATATAATTACCACTTTGACAGATGTAATAAAAGCAGTATTAAAATAATATTTGTTTATTATAAAGTGCTTCATACAAATAATATGTATGGAGTTGTATGGACGAGAATGACGTGAACCGGCACCAAGTAAAAGAGCCCGGCCGTGTATCAGGACAGCAGGAATAAGAAGAGAGTATTAATAAGCTAGAGCAGTATCATCAATATATTATTGTATGAAGTACCAAGAGATAGCTAGCTGTCTCTTTCTGGCTCATATTAATGCGCATGACGATAACGATGCTGTGACGTATTTATACTATGAACTCTAGATGAAGTATTACATATTGAATAAAATTAATAAAACAATATTTTTATAAACATATCCAATATTCTTGATGTTAAAAATGTCTAAATAAATAACATTATTTGAGATGCAGGTTTGAATACAATTAACTAAGATTTAAAACGACATTCCCTAAAATAGGGAATTTTAAAAAAGACAAAGCTCATTCAACCCGTTTTATTAAATTAAGAAAATAAGATAGACATGTTTCATTTAAAAATATTTTACAATCTATAAAATATATAATTATGAAAATTGAACTAAATTCGCCCCTCCATGCAAAAATACTATGTTGATAACACTTAATGAAATCGTTTTTAACTTCTCTTATTCTTAATTTTTACTAATTTACAACGCACCTTTAAGGTCAAAACACTTCATTACACCCACTTGGACTAGGTCTGCAGATTATACACGGCTGTGACGCAAATTCCCAGAACTGATAATCTTCACAAACCCACGCACAATTTTATCCGGAGATCATCAATAGGTAAAGGTAAATACTTAATTGGTTCGTCGGTGCTAAATACGCATGACGATAATTAATATAAGGGGGTTGAGTAGTCTTCATCATGTATTATAGGATAATAAACAATAGCATCATAGAATTAACTGTAGCACATGGAATATGTAACTCTCGTCCGATCAGCAGGGTTAAGTAACAGTGGGCGCGGATGCTTTTGGTATTCTTTTTGGTTTTTTTTTTTTTTAATTTTTTAATACTCCAAATTTATGAATTTATTATTATTAAAAATATGTATGACAATACATTTTAGTTTCAACTCAATATATAGATGTTTATTAAATATGGAATGTGTTTTTACAAATTACCATATTGAAAATGTTTTGAAGCTTTTCCGAAAGGTGTCAGTGATTTTCCCGTAGGTTTTGTAAATACAAATAAGCCTGTTGCTGGTATTCGTTCATTTACATTCATCTTCTTCGTTTCATGCTTTCCTAATACCAAATAAACCAATCCAGTACACACCCACCCCAATTACTTTCTACGCGCATTGCAGATTTTATCTTGTACATAAATAAAATTATCAATATATTTTTTAAGAGACGAGCCAAAGTAAGTTGCCTAGTAAGTGAGTCTCGTCTTGAATGCTTCAATCATTTCTAAGAAGAGGCATTTGTTGTGTGAAGTCTGCACGAAGCGTGATGCAGACCGACACCAAGTAAAAGAGCCCGGCCGTGTATCAGGACAGCAGGAATAACAAGAGAGTATTATTATGCTAGAGCAGTACCACCAGATTGCTGTCTCTCTCTGGTGTATGACGTAATTCTAACCCATTGAGCACCGTGCACTTGCTAATTAATTAATTAAATTATTTATTTTATGAATATTAAAAAGTGTATATTTATGAGTTTGTAAGCATGTTTTGTAATTAGTATATTATTTAATTTGAGGTGCAGGTGTCACAGGTGTTAAGAGGTGTGGTGTGAGGGTGTACAGTATGATCGGCTGTTTTGCCTCCACCACCCACTCATGTCAAGTCATGTTCCCCCGATACATGTTCTCCAAGTCGCTGCCAACCACCACAATCCACCAATCATTGTAGCAACTAGTAACGCATCCTGTTGCTAGGTAACTCTGGTCAGAATACTAGGATAGCAGGAATACCAAGGCAGTCAGCTTCACCCACTATGTATACTTTCAGCATGCAACAGGTGTGCCAGGGGTACTAAATTTTATATAATACAATCAGATATTATAGCGAACATTAATGCTCACCACCACCAGTTGAACACCCCTGAATAACTAACTCTATCTATGCATATTGTACTACACCCCTGCATAACTGATGCACTCTCTTAATGGTCATGCTTTCCCGATACATTTTAAGGCTGTGTCTATGAAAACTAGTTCCAGTTGCGCACTTCAACAAAATAATCATAAATTCAATATATAAGGTGTGTGTATGTTATTTTTATGTTATATATGTACAGTTCTCCCAACCATTAGGGGCGGATTGTGATCGGTTCTAGTCTTGTCCACTCTCATGTTTTGCACTTAAGTCTAAATTAATGTTAAGACTTTTTCTTGCCTTGGAATATCATTTCAAAAATAAACAATATGTTAAAAATTTGTACGTCCAAAACACAAATTAAATACTTATATTATAATTTAAAAAAAAAGGCAAGCAGTCACCAATTAAACACCAGCCACACCGGTTTTTGATTTACTTTAGTGATTGAACTAAATACATATGAAAATAATATTATGGCGTTTGTTTTGTAAGAATATCATGTCATGCGGTCACCTTTCTCAAGACCACCTAGGTTTGCTGCTGTTTAACTTTTAAGTTTGTTTAACATGGCGTGTACTATTTTATGACGCAATTTGACTTGACACAATAATAAACGATGTGTATAATACTCCACTTACTCATACCCTCACATTTCATGTCCCGTCATGCGCAATCTGCACCAAAGAAGCCTCACAGTTCCCATTCCGGTGATGCTCTCCTGATACACTTTGACGCCAAAATGTGAAGAGTTCCAGCCTCGTCCTGTTGCGTCAAAGCTGTTCGATTATTTTATTTCCACTGGTATTTGTAATAAAAAAATATATGTATTAGAACATACTCTTGGATTGTAAACATACACAAGGCTTTTTTATATATCATTTGACATATTTAAAAAAATATATGGAGGGTTTTGCAAGCGGTCACCCATACCTGGACCAACCATGCTGGCTGTCGTCTAACCACGATGAACGGTCGAAATTTTCGTATTTAATATGATATGCACTTATATATGATGATATGAAATAAAACAGTATAAGAACGAAATTTAGCTACTTTCACTTATTCCACCCCTCAAGAAGCCAACAGACTCACCCCTATCACTGATTTCCAATACCATTTCTAATGAAATAAATTATTAATATATCAGAATATATTCTCGCGTAGTAAACACACCCAACGGCAATTCATATATCATTGTACATACAGATTTATTTAAAAAAAATAAAAATAAAATATAGTCAGTTGCCAACGGTCACCCATACCAGTGCTAGCCTTACTCACCGCTGTTTATCTTTGGTGATTAATGCAGTTCTTATTAGACAAGTATTTATTGATATTTGTTGGAATACAAAAATGATAATAAAGCTTTTAAAAAAAATCAAATATCAATGTAAAAAAACAGTTAAAAAAATACAAAATGTGAAAAAAAAAACAGTTGCCAACGGTCACCCATACCAGTGCTAGCCGTACTCGTCGTTGTTTATCTTTGGTGATCGGATGAAATTTGCGTATTAAATGTGCTATGACCTTTTTTATGATGCTGCGAAATATAACAGTATTAGAGCCAAAGTAACCTACATGTACTCATTCCATCCCCTAACACTCCAACACTCACCCCTCACTGTTCATGCTCTCCTGATACACTCGAAGGCCAGATTGTGAGGAGTTCCAGCCTTGGCCGTTCGTAATCGTAACACAACTGTTGAATGTTTTATTTTCATACGAATGTATTTCTTCAAATTAGCAATAAATTCAAGTAGGCCTGTTGTACTAATATTAATATCAGTAAGTATGGTAAGAAATTAACATATAGAAAATAAACAATTACAAGGCATTTACCAAAAAGCAGTACGATTTTTAGAATTTAATATAAGATGATTGCATGCGGTCACCCATCCTAGCTTTAACCGCACTAAAACAGGTGTTAAGCGTTATTTTATATTTTGTGGTATTTTAAAGCACCCCATACAGACTGCACCCCTTCACACCCCTGACAATTCTACATGATGAGTGAGTAAGAAATACAGTTCTTATTAGACAAGTATTCATTTATAAATTTTAGAATACCAAAATAATAATAAAGCTTTAAAAAAAATTGGAATGGGTACGAAAAAAATCCTCGGTGGTTTCAGGCGGTCACCCATCCCAAATCTAGCAGCACACACTTCTGCTTAACTTCTGAGATCGAATACAATTTTCTATTCCTTTATATTAAAGCATTTTCCTCGGCGCCGCAAAATATTATGGGGTATAACAAACACCCCCTCACACCCCTGTATATTTTCAGTCATGCGCAAATGAATTCAACCTAAAGAGAGTCTCTGGTACTGGTTCTGCTCTCCTGATACACTTTCAGGCTGTATTGTGAAGAGTTCTAGTCTTGGCCATTTACGGCCAGCAAGATACACTTCTATTTACATGAATATTTTAATGCGTTTTCTTAGTATTTTAAAAGTACACAATAACATGCAAAACCTTAACGATTGTATTAATATTAAGGTTTTTATGCAATTTTTTTAAAAACAATTAATAATTTAAAATTTATTATAAAACATTACCCACACATTATTGTTCCAAAGACACTAGACTTATCATAAATATTATCAGATAAAAAATATGAGCCTAGGTTTAGTAAAATAAAATATGATGGATACAATAACATTTCCTCCCCTCGCGCCTAAACACTTTCACCAATATCAGGATATCATAAAATTCAATCGGCAGACTAATCATACAATTTCTCTCATATATTTTATCGGTACATGCGCACAATGCACAACAAAATATTATGAATATTTGTATATAATGATCATTTATATATATATATATATATATTTTTTTTTTTATTTTTAATGGGATCTAAAAAATTATAAACAAAATCCTGAAGGATAGATTGAACTGCTGAAAATGAGTGAAAATTGTAAGGGTTGAAAACATTATCCAGAGATGTCAGTGATTTATACATTATTATATTTTATCACATGCTAAGCTCTTAATACTTTTCGATAGAATCAACAAGTGGAAATCACACACACTCTACAAAAAGCTCTTCGGAGCGCAAAATAAATTAATAAATAAATAAGAAAAGTATTATGAGAAAATTATTAGTAAAATTACTGCTTGTATAAATTATAATTCAGTAGAATAAATCATACGATGTTTGAATTATTAAATAGAGGTTTTTTTAAATAAATTAAAAAACAATCGTTGGTGGTTGCAAGCGGTCACCCATTAGAGCACCGACCGCGCCAGCTGTTGCTTAACCTTTCTAATAGGACAGGATCTGTTGTACCTTTACACTGAGATGATATATGATAATATTGATATTATGGGGCATTATAAAGCACCCCATACAGACTACACCCCCTCACACCCCCTCACACCCTGATAGTATTCTCCTCGTCATGCGCATTTACAATCACTCTAAAGACAGCTTCTTGTACTGGTTCTGCTCTCCTGATACACTTTAAGGCTGTTTTGTGAAGAGTTCTAGTCTTGGCCATTCGCGTCACAATTATTATTATACACAATTTATTTAAATGAAAATATATTTTATACTGATTTTTCTTATAATATAATAGTATTTTAAGGTGTTCATAAAAAATAATGAAGGTTTGTGTGAAAAATAACATTTATTTCATGTGGCTTCAGTTTAGTGTCAGGTGAAATCACAGACAGGTGGAAATCGATTGGAAAATACTAGGAAGTCATGAAGCAAGAGCGGTGAATACAGACAGCCGGCATATTTATCAAGATTGAAAAGTGTTATTATAAATATAAATCATCATTATCATCATAAGCACTCCTGTTCAGTGATGAACCAAGGCTTCCCGCACCAGCATCTTCCACTTATTTCTATTGGAGGCCGCGCTCCTCCAGTTAT